>RJWT010040798.1:0-12415 GCA_004365215.1 Cuniculus paca
TAGAAGACACAAACACAACTACAAAGACTTAGCCACTTTATATTTGACAAAGGGGCTAAACATGTTCACTGGCTGAAAGATAGCCTCTTTAATAAATTGTGCTGGAAAAATTGGCTTTCCACATGCTGAAAACTGAAACTAGATCCATGTCTATCACTATGCACTAAACTAAAGTTAACATGGATCAAAGATCTACATATTAAAATAGAAACACTAAATCTACTGGAATACAAGGTAGGTAGAAATCTTGAAGACATTGGGGTAGGCAAAGAGTTCATGAACAAAACACAAACCTCACAGGAAGTACTTCAAAGAATAAGCAACTGGGATTTCATCTTACTAAAAAGTTTTTGCACTTCAAAAGAAATCTCCAAAAGAGTAAAAATAAAACCATAGAATGGGAAAGAATTTTAGCTAGTTGTCCTTCAGATAAAGGACTTCTATCTAGAACATCTAAAGAACTGAAAAGCATCAGGTCCCCCAAATTCAAAGAACCATTCCAAAAAAGGGCATCTGAGATGAACACACACTTCTTAGATAAAGAAATACAAATGGAAAATAAATACATGAAGAAATGTTAAACAGCACATTTGAGAAAATACAAATTAAAACAGGTCATTCGAGAAAATACAAATTAAAACAAAACTGAGATTCCATTTCACTCCAGAAAGAATGAAAACAACCAAAAACAAATGTTGGTGGGGTTGTGGGGAAAAAGGAACACTTCTCCACTGTTGGTGGGAGTGTAGACTGGTATGGCCACTGTGGAAATCAGTATGGAGATTCCTCAAAAAAACTAGCATTGGAAGTCCATTCAATCCAGCTATTCTCCTTCTGGGTATTTTCCCAGAAAAATTGAAAATGTCATGCCACACCAATATATGTGCACCCATGTTTACATCAGCATAATTTGTAATAGCTAAATCTTGGAAACAACGCAGATGCCCATCAACCACAGAATGAATAAAAAAGATGTGGTATTTTTATACAATGGAATATTACTCTGCTATAAAAAAGATAATCTTGAGGCTTTTATAAGTAAATAGAGGCAACTTGAGACTATATTCATAAGTGAAATAAATGAGACTCACATATGTAAATATTGTACGTCTCCCTAGTGTAAAAAAACAAATAATAACAATAAAAAACTGAAAGAGTAATAAGATCCAAAATGTACAAAAGGTATTGTAATAGTGAAAGGGAAACAAAGTGCTCAAAAGGAAAGAACAACTGGGATAGGGAAAAGGAAAACTGGAAGAAAGGAAAAGATGATATGTATGTAGGTTTGCACATACAACTGTATGTATGTATATGTGTGCAAGATAGATAACTATACTACTAATCTGTTAATTCATCAAAATGAACAGTTTGTGCTTTCATTGTTTGATTATTTGATCATTTTTTATGCCTAGATCTTGTAACTTGAACAACTACTTCTAAGATAGTAATATGGAATGTATTAACTAGTGTTGATTTCTTACTGTTGTTTTGTTTTGTTTTGAAATTCTGTATTATTTCTAACCTTTTTTTCTGTTTTGTTTTTTTAAATAAAAGAAGTAAATACCAAGTGCTATATTTTATAAATCTGTAGTAAGTAAGGTATAAGCAACATTAATGTAGTGTATAGGACAATTGAGGTCTTGTCTTTCTCAAAAGGGAAATGCTTTGAGTCATACTGTATCACCACTAAGTCTTTTTTTCATAGTCCACATGGAGTGACTCTGACCCAAGCTTGTGGTGTAACTGCCCTTCCTCCTGCCAGCGGTCTCTAAACCATTTGCTTTCAAGACAGGTTTTCTCATCCTTGGCACTGTTGATATCTTGTATCTGATAACTCTTTTTTGTAAGGCAAAAAAGTGTGGTAGAATGTTTACTGATATCCCTGGCTTTTATGCTAGATATCAACAGCACATTCCTTGTCATGACAACAAAAAATGTATCTAACAATTACCAAATATCCCTGACTTTGGACAGCTAATTTGTCTTCCATGTTGAGAACTACTATAGTAAGTATTTTAGGTGTAAGTGATAACAACATTCCTTGTGGAAAGTCATAAGACAGTTGTCAGTCAGATGCAGCCTATGAGACCACCAACATGGCAACTGTCTCAGTTACTATGGACTCCCCTCTGTTTCTTCAGTAGTGGAACTGACAGTCACTTCTTGGACTTAGATGATATGTGACTAGAGCATTACTAAAATTCTATTTCTTAATGGTCATGATAGAGATAAGTGTGCTGTATGTGAGCTAGATGAAACTACCCAGGGTAATGTCCAAGGTGGTGGTCTCTCATGTGCCTCCCAGCTAACCCACGGCAGAGCAAATCATGAACTCATAAACTTCATTTCTCATTATCCATACAAGGACAACAAAATTAAAGCATTCAGGCAGATCACAAAAGATGATACCTCAGACTTCAGTTTTAATTCTGACATGAGCAGTAGGTCAGGAAGTATTCAATCAATGAAATAAGTAGCTATATCAGTCAGTGTCTTACTAGAGAAACAGATATAACACAATATATGCAAATGTATAAGAAATTACAAGATTGGCTTATGGTAATCTGCAACACATTTGGATGAGGAAGTTTGTAGAGGAGTCTACACACTGGAGGCTGAAGGTTTCAGTTCACAGTCTGGAGTTCACTGCAGTGTCTCATGCAAGTACATATCAGGAGGCGAGTAGGTCTGCAATGAGAGACTCGAGAGTACACCGGAAGGCTGAAGGATCAAAAGTAGAAGCTGAGGAGACTACACTACAAGTCAGGAGATGATGTCCAACCTGAAGGGAAAGACTGGAGCTCCTCTAAAGAAAAGCAAGTCCTTCCTTCCTCATTTCCCCTTTATACCATCCAGGCGACAAGCCGTACTAGGGTGGGTCCTCTACACTGTAGGGTGCAGACAAACCACCCTAGGGCATATCCTCTACACCCTAAGGTGTAGAATTGCTGAACCAATTTAGTTAAGGTTCTAAACTTTTAAGTTGATAATCAACCATTACAGTAGGTATATAATACAGTGACACTCAAGATAATAAGAAAGTAATAAGGTCAAATGACATAAACTGACAAGTGAAAAGAATGCTTTATGCTTCTAACCAATAATGTAATTGGTTAAATATATTAGAACTGAATATTTTGATAATTTTCTTCTCTTTTCCTTCTTTTTGTGTACACATACTACACATTTAGAAACTATGGCACACTTTAATTTAGAATTGGGTTTTCTTTTGCCATACAAAGAATATTACCACAGGCTCTAGATCACTACTGCCAATAATCTAGAGGTTATCCTTTGTCCGTAATGCACAACACTTATTTAAATACTTTAAAATCTCAAGAAATACTTTCTAAAATTCTGTTTCAGTCTTTGAGAAATGTAAAACACATTTCTCCAGTGGAGAGAGCTTCCCTTCTTATTATATACACCGCTATGGTTTGGATGCTTTTGTGGTTTGTCTTCCAAGGTTTTGTGAGCTGGAGGCTTGATCCTCAATATGACAGTGTAGAGATGAGGAATTTTTAAGAGATAGGGCTCAGAGGGAAATCCTTATATCCCTGTGGGCACTGAACATGAAATAAAATTTTGATCTCTTGGAGTTGGTTTCCTTTAGAGAGTTACAAAATCCTGAGCCCAAATCTTGAGCCTCTTTCTGGACAGGTGTTTGGCTTTCCTGCACATATTTCCACCATTACAATCTACTATGAGATGACACAGCCTATGGGGCTCCTCACCAGAATTTTTATCATGCTGTTTGCCTTTCATCCCCTAAATTGTGAACTAAATACTGGAAATCTGTTATCTTTATAAAGTTAACCTGTCACAGGTATTTTTGTTATAGTAAGAATAAACTGACTAATACATATTTGATCTCTCTAAGATCTTGGTTTTCATAAAACCAGAGTATAATATTATCAGATAATAACAGCAAGATATTGCACTTTTACAGCACTGTTCCATAGCACACTCAGAACTTTCTCACACATCATCTCATTAGATCATCACAAGTATGTCTATCCTTTTTAACAAGTGAAGAAACTAAAACTGACCTCCTTTTCAGCAACAACTAGGAAGGGAAAGAGGGAAGAAGATTAAGCACTTCTCCTCTGGTTTTTCATAAAATAAGAAAACAGCTTCAATCACCTGCATTTTTTAAATTTAAAAGAAATACAGTGGCACCTCAGTTCACCAATGCTTTTGTTCAGAAACAATTTGGTTTGCAATGGCACTGGCAAAATTTTGCTTCTGTTCACAATCTCTGCATCAGGTAGCAAAAACATACATGGTTGTCTTATCCAGAACCATGGAAGCAATTAAATTAGTGAACTGAGATGCCAGTGTATGTTGGTTGATAAAACTGTTCAATGCTGTAAGTTTAGATATTTGGCTCTGAATGGTGCAAAATTCTGATTTTTAAAGAAAAAAGAAAAACAAGCTATAGTATGACATTCTAAACTGGCTTTTTGAAAAGACAAAATGTTTGGTGAATCAGTCTTTAAGTATAGCTGTACTAGTGGTCAGCTGTAATTACAAAGATACGCAGATGTATTTTGCAATATGTATACTTCTTCCTCCTTCCCTCACAAATTTGCCCAAGTAAAATCATGTTAATATGAACACTAAAGGTAGCACTACAGCTGAAGGATAATCATTTTGGCTACAGAAGAAAGTAGTTTCCATTTTAGTATCTTGGCGACCACAAAAGGGCTTGTGGACACATACTGTGGAATTGGCATTGTTTTGTTTTTTAGCACCAGCTAATAAATCTTCCTCCTTTTTGTCCCCCAAATTGCCCAGATAATTTCTTTTTAGCAGCAAACCCAGGCCAGTCCCTATATTCATCACCCCCATTGAGTTCCCAAACCTCTGGATCTGGGGTAAAATCTCCCACCTTGGCATGGTAATGATAGTGGGAGGTTTCCAAGTTCAGTGTTTACAGAAGAGTGACTAGCCAAGTTTTGTGGTTCATGCCTTCCCCTTAGGAATCAGTTTGCCCTGACATAGATTTTAATGCTCAATAGCATGTAAAATTGAGGCTTATTTCTAAAACATCCTCCTCAAGGAAAAACTTATAACAAAATGGTTTTTATTCAGCTAATGTTCAGGAGATAGTTATAAAGAAGAGGTCCCAAATGATGGGCACTGTATAAACCTAAAAGTAGACAGATTTAGGAATTAAAGCATTTAAAGTATATGAACTGCTCTTACATAGTAATATGTGGTCTGGCCAAATAATGTTGCTCATGCTTATTGTCCTCTTGAAGTCACTATGCATCAATTATCTCACTGTGTTATCCTCATTATTTCTGATTATAATAACGAAGCTGAATTTTCCTATGGCTTTAAGTTACTTCTTGATGCTAAAAGAGGAATTAACTATTTCAAGTGTTTAGAGTGTCATGAAGGGCACAGCAATAACAATATGTTCAGTGGCACCTAGGGCCCAGAAAAAAATAACCTATTTATTTTAGTTCCTGGCACAAAACCAAGGAGTTCACCTCAGGTGACAACAGAGCCCAATAATAACCTTGCAACACAAAATAGTAGCATAAAGAGTTACTTTATCCAAGCATTGAATTATAATGAAAAATAGACTTGGTGTTCAT
The DNA here is from genome assembly GCA_004365215.1 of Cuniculus paca. Lineage (NCBI taxonomy): Eukaryota > Metazoa > Chordata > Mammalia > Rodentia > Cuniculidae > Cuniculus > Cuniculus paca. The sequence goes on from RJWT010040798.1 coordinate 5,607, forward strand.
GAATTTCTCCTGGATGTATCTAAAATTTTAATTTCTCCTGAAGTTTTTGCAACACATGGTCAAGTTGGAACTTTGGCTTTTGAACTTAAAATTCCATGACTCTTGCCTGGGAGCAATAAAGACTTGGGCTTGCTAAGGCAGGGATTTTGACTTTGAAAACTCTTAAAAGCACAATTTAAATATTTCAAAACTTTCAATAAACTAAAAGAAGAAAAACTATTGGAATTTGTCTTGGTTAGTTTTTTCTTGTTGCTGAGACAAAACACCTGACACCCAAAATGAAGGAAAGAGAGGTTTATTTAGCTTACAGTTTTTTGGAAGGTTTCAGTCCATACTCAGCTGGCTCAAAGACAGGGCAGCATGGCTAAGGGGCAGCTGTTTATGGTGGCAGCAAGTACTGAGGTGACTAGAGCCAACCAGCAAAAGGGCAAAAAGGGAAAAGCAAAACTCTTCCCTCTGTTATATTGTACGCAGGCTATCTGCCCCAGGGCGGATGCAGGGCTCACACAGCCAATCCCAGGGCTAAACAATGAACCAATCAAAAATGATAGATTCGGCCACTTCCATGACTGCATGAGGCTTTGCAGGAGACACCCAAACACAAACCATAACAGAATTAGAGACTATATAGGGACCACAGAAGAATGCTTCTTTATGGCTGTAGACACTGGCTTCTCCTCAGTGAAAAGTTACACAAAAATTGAAAAGCATCTGCCCTTTTGAAAAGATCACTTGTATTTTCTAACCAACTCAACATTTTCCTCAGTTCTTTAGGAATCTCAACATCTACAAAAACTCAGCTTTTTGTTATTATTTTATTTTAATGTATTTGATTAGTTCGTATTACATTTTACAAAATACTTGGTTTCAAAGCAGTGTTTTCATATAGTCATGTAATGTATTTTGATTATATTTATCTTCCCTATTACCCTCCTTATCACACTTCTCTTCCCTATTCCTCTCCTTTTGTCCATTAACAATATCCCTTCTGCTTTCATGTCATTTTTTATATTCCATATATAAAAGGAAACATGTAACTACTGCATTTCTGCGTTTGGTTTGTTGAACTTAACGTGATCTCCAAATGTCATTTTCCTGCAAATGACATAATTTTATTCTTCTTTATGGCCAATAATACTTTATTGTGTATGTACACACATTTTTTATCCATTCCTCATCTGACATGCACATAGCTGATTCATAGCTTGGCTGTTGTGAATTGTGTCCCAATAAAAACAAATATGCAGGTTTCTCTATAGTACGTGGACTTAGATTTCTTGGGGTATACACCAACAAGTAATATAGCAAGGTCATAATATAGTTCTAGTTTTAAATTTTTGAGGAAACTCAATACTGATTTCCATAGAGGCTGTACTAATTTACATTCCTATCAACAGTGTAGAAGAGTTCCATTTTCCATGTGTCCTTACTAGCATTTATTGGTTTGAGGGGCCTTGATGACAGCCATTCTGAGATGTGAAAGAATCTCAGTAAGTTTTGATATGTATTTCTCTAATTGCTAAAGACACTGAACATTTTTTTCATATATTTAATGCCTATTTGTAAATCATCTTTTAAAAATGTCTGTTCAATTGATTGAGCTTTTTTGTTAATTTTTGAGATCTTTTTATATTCTGAATATTAATCCTTGGTCTGAGAAGTAGCTAGCAAAGATTTTTTTCTTTCATCTTTTAGGCTATGTCTGTTCACTCTGTTGATTGTTTCCTTTGTGTATAGAAGCTTTTTAATTTGATGTAGGTCCCATTTATTGAATCTTGCTTTTATTTTCTGGCTTTTGTAGTCCTATTCAGGAAGTCTTTGCATGGGTCTATGGCTTCTGGTAAAAACTCACCTTTTATAATGATGACCCTCTGAAAATGTTTCTTATTATGCCCAAACTCTTAAACAAAGAGCATCACTCCAATGTACCTAGTAACATCTTTAAAATGTATTTCCAATTTTGACTGGTGCTTTTAGACCCTGACACTTTGGGATGAATAATCACTATATTAATTGAACATTTATCAGTGAAATGGCCCATATCTGTTCAGAATAAGGATGTGTATTATTTCCTCCCAGATTTAATGCATGTATACCAGTTGCTAAAATTTAAATGGAAGCATGAGTGTTTTCTGTTACTCAATTAAATTCTTGACCACACTGTTAATATAAAGAATTATATTTCCATTATCAGTGGATAAACATCAACAAATATAATGTCCTTTTACTTGAGTGGATTTTTTTTATTATTATTACAGTGTAAACTTGTATTTCCTTTGAAACTACTTCATATTTTGATTTCAGACACTCAAATACAAAATAATCTCTATAGCAACTTTCTCTCTCTTTAATTTTTTACTAATATCATTTTAAACTGTAAATTACCTGGTTGTTTGGTTGAATAAATAATAAGCCAAAATTTAATTCATTAAAAATATGCATAACAATGTGTGCATTTGATGTCTACAGAAATGAAAGAATATTCAATAAAAGCCCAGTGTTTCATTATCACAAAGCTTTGTGGTTTTTTTCCTCACAGCTCTAACCTCTGCAGTCTTGCCAAAAAAAGAATCAGAACATAACAAATGCTTTAAAAGCTGAGTTTATCATCAAGGTGGTTAGTTCCCATCCCTTTCATCTTACTTTATTGCAGCTGCTGAAATGGGGCTGTAGAGAGCTTTACAGTCTCGAAGCTGCTTCTTAATAGAATCAGAGAGTCTCCAGGTTTTTTGAAGAATTCTTGATAGATTTTGATGGAGAAAAAAACGCTCTGTGATATATATCATATGCTTTGAATCTAGACATACATGTAGCAATTACAATTCTATTACAACCGTATTCATATGGAACAGTCATGAAATTTGCACCTCCAAGTTTTCCCTTTCTCCTCACTTCCGTGGCTCTTTCTTCTGTGTTCTAGAAAGTCATAAATGCTAAAATATTCATGAATTAATGCAATATTAATGACAGTTGTACTTTGTTGAAGAAATATTTTACAATATTAAACAATTTGTGTTTCCCTTAAATGTATGCTATAGGCAAACAACCAAAGATATGATACTCCATCTTCACATTGCCAACTAATTGGAAGATTAATAATATAGTTGTAAATACTATTGTAAAAAGATCTAATGAATTTGAATTACATTTTAAAATATATTTAACTTCAGCTTTATTGCAATTGTTTTTAAATGTGGTAACTATTAATCATAATTTATATTTTTCTTCAAATTTCATTGACAACTGCAAACAATGCATAAAGTCATGTAAAACAAATAGCTTTACATAAATTTCTAAGTTGTTACTATGAAGGAAAAATTTGAAGGTAGGAAGATAAAGCAAACATTTAACAGATTGTTAATTGATTTGTAATTTATAAATGCCTAGACCACAGAAATGTCAGGGGTGAGCCTGTTCTTTGATTTTAGCCAAGAATTCACAATTTTGTGCTTAGTGCTCCTGTCTTGGTTAGCTTTCTTGTTGCTGAGACAAAATACCCAACACACAAAGTGAAAGGAGGACAGGTTTATTTCAGTTCACAGTTTGTAGAGTTTTAGTTCATAGTCAGCTGACTCCAAGACAGGGTGACATGACAGAGGGGCATCGCAGGGGAGGAATAGCATGTGGCATGGCAGAGCAGGCAGATGGCAACAGCAAGCAAGGCTGCCTTCCTTCTCTCCCTTTTGTCTTCCATCCTGGCTGTAAGCCTATTCATTTTTGGTGCCACTCACACCAAGTGTTGGGCTTCCATTATCTACACTCTTAATCCTAGTATCACACACTTAACCTACATTCACACACCCTAAATCCAAACACTTTAAAATTCTCCACCTATGAGGGCATGAGATTTTGAGGGGACATCTAGAAACAAGTCATAGCAGCTACCTTTTCTGGATGACATCTCACCAGGCTGTGTTCTCCGTGTTCTAGTCTAACTTTCTTGGGTTCTCAGATAGGACTAGGGAATACAGTATTCTCTTTTTTCTTCCTGCTGTCATAGACATGTAAAGCTAATCTCAAGGTTGTAGGGAAGGAAAGCTGTAAGATTCTTGTTAGGATGTTAGGGAAACCCTTGTCAAATTTACTAGAATCTGTGTCCCAATGAAAAGACATTCTTACCCTTTAAGATTTTATGATTTGTTTGAAAAATAAGAAAGAGTCATTAACATTGAAGTATACAATGCATACAAAGCAAGATTTTCTGGCCAGTGAGTCATTTCCTAGAAAAGAAAGAAAGAAGGAAAGAAAGAAAGAAAGAAAGAAAGAAAGAAAGAAAGAAAGAAAGAAAGAAAGAGAAAGAAAGAAAGAAAGAAAGAAAGAAAGAAAGAAAGAAAGAAAGAAAGAAAGAAAGAAAGAAAGAAAGAAAGAAAGAAAGAAGAGAAAGGAAAGAAGGAAGAAAAAAGTACTCACATGGGTTATGATCACTTGATGAAAGTTTCTGGAACATCACTTATTAACACTCCTCACTATATTTTTAGATCTTTGCCTTCTGATCTAAATTTGAGAAGTTATACAGCCCTTTAAACTTTATTTAGAATAAACCATTCTTTGTATCACTATTTTAGGAATGCCAGGTTCTAGCTAATGACCAAGGAGACTATTTCAGCAACCATGCTCTAAAGGCTGCAAAGATCCATCTCACAGGATGTGGAATATATATGTGAGTTGCTATTAATATTAATTTGTCGTTATTAGAGAAAAAATAGGTAGTCTTTTGATTGTCAGGTTGTTACCCTAATGAAAAGTTGTCAAGATAATTTTATTTTACTCTGAAATGTCTCCATCAATTAACTTTAGCTGACTGCTAGACCATTAACCTTGGATTGCCTTACAGATCTGCTATTCCCAGAATGGTGTGTAAATATAAATATGGTGTCAAATGCCTTACTTTTTAAAATTGATTTGTTGGATTTTTTCCTATGCTATATAAATAAAATCTAATATCTTCATCAGGAAAAACATACTAAATTTTTGCTGGAATTAAAAAGCTTTACCTAAAAGTGCTAAATAAATTCTAAATACCATGGAAGGTACTGATCCTCTTCAGGATTATTTTTAATTTTTTAAATTTCATTTTAGTTTAATAATACACAGGAATAATACAAAATGCTTACATTCTTTGTAAGGAGTTGGTGTATGTACATAGCACATTGCAATTCCTTCATCACTTATCCCCCAACTCGCACTCTCCTCCCTCCATCTCTTGACCCTCTCCACCTTTGAGAATACTCTGTCCCTCTACCTCCTATTATCTGTCTTTTCTTTTGCTTATTTTTGTGCTGGGTTTCTCATATAAAAGAAAATATGTGACATTTAAGCTTGTATGTGTGATTTGTTTCTCTTAAATTAAGATCTCAAGATGCATCCATTTTCCTACAAATCACTCAAGTTTAATCTTTCTTTATGGCAGAGCAGTATTCCACTGTATGTAAATATCACACTTTCTTTATCCACTCATCTCTCAATGGACATAAGGGTTCCTTCTAAGATTTAACCATTATACATTGTACTGCTATAAACATGGGTACGCATGTATCCTTGTAATATGATGTCTTTAACTTTTTGGGGAAGTATCTTGAAGGGCAATAGCTACTTCAGATGGCATTTCTTATTGCATGTTTTGAGCATTCTCCATACCGATTTCCATAGTGGTTGTACTAATTTACATTCCCACCAACGATGCAGAGGGATTTCTTTCTCCCCACAGCCTCTTCAGCATTTGTTAGTATTTGATTTCTTGATGATGGCCATTCTTCCTGGGGTAAGATGGAATCTCAGTGTTGTTTTAATTTGTATTTCTCTAACGACCAGTGATAGTAAGCATTTATCTTTGTATTTATTGGCCACTTGTACTTCTTCGGTGAAGTGTCTATTCATTTGACTTAACCATTTTTTTTGACTGAGTCTTCTATTTTGGGAGGTCTACTTTTTGTATTCTTTATTCTAGATATGAGTCTTGTCTTGGTTAGTTTTCTCATTGCTGAGACAAAAACCTGACATTCTTAAGTTACAAGGGAAAGATTTGTTACAGCTTAGAATGTGTAGAGGTTTCCATTCATACACTAGCTCCAAGGCAGGGTGATGTGGCAGAAGGGTGTGGCAGAGGAGGAACAATTCATGACAGGGTAGGCAGGAGGCAGCACCAGCAAGAAGCAAACCTCCCCTTCCCTTTTATCCCTTCCAGACTACAAGCCTTTTGGGTAGTGCCATCCACACCCAGGCTGGAGTTTTCTATTGCCCATACCCAGAACTCTGATAAAACAATTAGTTGACTAATCCAATACCATCCACCTTTAATTCCAATATCACTCCTTTAATCCACATTCACTCACCCTAGATCCAGTCGCCTCCAAAAAAAACTCCACATATGAGCACATGAGGCTTTGGGAGGACATCCAGATATAAACCATAGCAAGTCCTCTGTCTTAAAAATTGCTGACAAATTTTTCCCGTTCTGTAGGTTGTCCGTTCACTCTATTGGTTGTGCCTTCTATTGTACAGAAAATTTTATTTTGATTCTCACTCAGTACTATTTCCTGTGCAAATTGGGCTCTGTTCAGAAAGTCCTTGCCTATCCCTATGCCTTTAAGAGTTTTACCTGTATTGTCTTCCAGCAAGTTCAATGCTTCTTGTTTAGCATTTAGTTTTTTGATACATTTTGATTTTAGTTTAGGATATGATCAGAGATGAGGGTCTTGAGTCAAACTTCCTCATATGCATAGTAAGTGTTCCCAACACATTTATTAAAGAAGCTATCTTTTATTCATTGTGTGATTTTGGCCCCTTTGTCAAAGATCAAATACTTGGTT
>RJWT010040799.1:0-12434 GCA_004365215.1 Cuniculus paca
GGTGCCACCAGCCACCACCTTCTTCTTTGTTTAAATTTTTCTTTTTTATTCTCTCTGTGGTCTTCAATTCATATTTTAGATTCTCCCTGGGTCCAGGGGACCCACTTCCTTCCTTCTTGTTCTCTCCATGATGTTGTATTCCAGCATCTGAACTGTTTCTCACAGAGAGACTGCTTACTCTGATGCTTACCGTTTTGCCATCTTTCCGGAAGTCCCTATTATCTTGTTTTGAACTCCTGCATTGTTTTGTTTGTTTTGGTTTTATCTGGTCTTGTTTTCTCTGATTTTATTATGTCTGATGCTATGGGAAGTTATTTTGAAGATAACAAGATGCATTATGGTAGCTGTTGTTGACTTCCTATTATCTTGTTTTAAAGTCCTGTGTCACTTTCATTGTTCTGTTCTGATTGACTTTATGCTCTTTTGTTTTGTTCAGTTTTATTTTCTTTAAAATAAAAAAAGAAAGTAAACTAAATATTTCTCATTCTTTCTGATTTCAATTCTCCTTAAATAATGGCAGTTCTCTTGTCAAAAAAGAGAGCTTCATTCAAGTACAATTAAGACTATCAAGGTGAAATGGATTGATCAAATATTATTAATAGGTGCTGTAATCATGCCTAATTGAAAGCAAGTACTGCTTACAAAACAGGATCCTATGGAGAATAAAAAGTAGTTTAAGATAAGAACCTGCTTTCGAACACTTGAACACTTCACAGTGAACAGACCAGGCTCTCATAAATGAATCATCTGAATGATTCCACTACTTTCTTACATGCAAAAAGAAACAAAGAAATGATTTCCAAATGCGAATGTTATGGAAATTCAGAGGGTAGACTGATCATTGTTGGAAACATGGAAGGTTTTTCCTAAAAGAAGCAGAACTTTAGAGAACTAACAGCCACGATGTAAACTATTCAGGAAAACCCCTCTTCTCACTTGCTTCTTCAGTGGTATTACGGAAAGTTTTAGAGACATGATCACCTATAATAAAAGATTGCAGTTCTTATTCTCCCATTCAGCAAGTTCTGGTCCATCAGATGTAAGATGAACTAGAAGAATATGAAGCATTTGTGAAGAGTGATTTATAAGACATAATTTTCCTGGATGAATATCCTCTTTGTCTTTGTTTTCTAAACACATTCGGGGCCCAAAGTTCAATAGTGATGACATTAAAACACCATCATCATCCCAGCGGCAGAAACCTGAAATCAAAAATGACTTATTTGACATAAGAATGTTTATCAATCAGGTTTCTGGGGCTGTGGTGAACACCTGACTTAATCCATTTAGAAGGAGGAAAGGGAACGGGAAGGGTTTGGTCCAGGATCAGGTGACACCATGCTTTGAGTCTGTGGAGTCCTGAGTGTGTAGCGAAGCTGCTCACCTCACGGCAGCCAGAAAGCAAAAGGAAGAGAAGACAGAACTGGGGCTCCCACTCTCTGTCTTTTCTTCCCTGGGTTTGTGCCCAGTGACCTAGCTTCACCCTAGGCCCAGCCTCCTGCAGCTTCCACCACCTCCTGATGGCGCCTCGTACTTTGGCCAAGTCTTAACACATGGGCCTTCAGGGACATTTAAGGTCCAAACTATCACCAAACATCATGAACTCCTCTTATTTACATCACTGCCAGTTAAAAACATGCAGCCAACACTAAACCGACAGGCACTATGGAGCTGGGTGGAGAAAGGGAAGGAAAATGTTTCTGCCTGAGCATAAGTGAGGAATTTTCCGTGTAGCAGCAGCTGTGGAGAGATGAAGAAAGAGGCTACCTCTGCTATCAGGAATCTCACTCTAGAGAAGAAGCAAGAATACTGCTTCTTCCTTTGATATCATTTCCTTAGATGATCTTGAAGGTGCAGTAACTTGGATGGATTTGAGTTCTTTTTAATTAATAAGATAGAGGCTAAATTCGCATATGTCAGTTTTGCTGTAAAGGTTAAGTGGTCATAAGCAATTTTAGTCACTATGTACTTTCCTGCAAATGTGTTCCAAAATCAATAGAAACCTTTGAATAAGATTTTACTTAATAAAATGGGAAATGTAGGAAACAGAAGCATATGGTGAAGGTGGAATCATCCAAAGAATTTCACAAATGAAGCATTTAAAAAAATAAAGAGTATAATTTTAAAAAGTTTGCATCATCTTTCAATCCTTGATTCAATATGATTTACGTTAGGTAGAGAATTATAAGCAAACAGCAAAGTGAAGTAATGCTCAAGATTTTTTCATGTGCCTTTTGAAATGAATATCCCTGAAATGCGTAACAGGCAAAATTTCTAAAGTATATTTTCAACATGCAGAATAGCTCATATTACCTTTACAATACTGTCTAACTTGAAATAGTCTATGTTTTCCTGCTTAGTTTTATCTTCATTTCATACTGTAGCATACATATGTAACTATTCTAAATATGTATTTGCAGATTTCTGTAATAAAAAAATATAACAACATTTCTAAATACAAAACAAGCATAGATATCACATTGCACAGATCGCAGGAATGTGAAGTGAAAAGGTATTGATAAAATCTGAGGAGAAATTTGGTAAATTGGTACCACAGTTTACTTTCCTTAAGTTTCATAAATTTCTGTCTGCATACTAGAACGAGAAAGCACTGAGCATTTTCTTACAATCCTTTCCAAATGCCATTTGCCTTCCTGCCCTGAATAAATTTAGATTTCCAAACTAATGTAGCCCCTTGCAGGTTTAATTTGGATACTTTCACTCTTTAGAGAGCCAGACATTTTAGACTAACAGTGAAAGGTCCTGTCAGGAAAGCAGGTGACAGAGGGCTTTGAGGATTAGTGTCTATCAACATGAAATCTAACAGGTCTCAACATTTCCAACAACTGATGAAGTTGAAGCTGAAAAAAGCCCATAACACATCTCAACCTGCAGCTTTCTCGCTGTGGGGCTGATTGGCGCACCTGCCCCATCTGACCAGGGCCTTTCAGATTTGTTTTTGTCTCCCTGCTGTTCTTGCAGACTAGAGCTGACTATAGCCTCAAATACAGGTTCACCTGTCATTGAGATGACGCTCGGATTCATTAGAAAACTCATAAAGAAACTAATGCAACCAATTTTAAATTTAATACAGGCAAAAGAAAAACTGAATTATATCAATCATAATATGAATATACATTTAACTATAAAATGGGCACAGACTGGAACTACAGGGTGGGTAAAACTATATACCATTCATAAACTTTGTGAATATTGTGAATAGAGATGTAAATGGAACAGCACGTCATGGAGAAATGGTAAAGGGACACACAGAAAACTGAGGCTCAGGTGGCTGCAGAATCCGAGTGTCATCAAACTACTGCCTGAGAAGTTCATGGAGATTTGATTAGCACCTAATAAAGCAATAGTGGCAGGGCTCATCCTGTGTTCTTAGTACTATGCTAGTTCTGACATGGTGATCCCTTTGGAAGGGATCTGTATTGAGAGGAGCGCACTAAAGTAAATTAATGAGCATAGTCACACAGGTCATTTTCTCTCGGCAGAGGAATCATTGCCTATCATAATGGTGTCTCAGAGTGTGCAGACAAGTCCTAGAACCATAAGTTCAAGTACAAATGTGTCATGTTTGTGTATTTGTGTAGTGTAGAAAGCTACAAAAGTAGTATTCTGCCTCAAGACCTGGCAGTATGTAATTAATGATTCAATAAACCTGACATCAGTTGCAGGTATCTATAGATACAGGCATTTTATTGTAAACATGAATTCTGAAAATGCAATACCTTGGCAGACAACCTGAAATCATTTTCTGAATAATAATTTAGAATGAAAAGAATTCAGCATGAACAAGAATCTTACAACTGTTTCCCCTTTTGGCTTGAAATCTTGATTTTATCATCAACAATTAATCAGTGTAACTTATCATGGTCAATTGGGTTGCCATCCCACAGGCCATTATAGAGGTTGGCTGTAGATTTCTTGGTAGGGACTGTGCCACTTGCACTGCAGAGCAGATGGCGAGTCAACTGGGTGTAGGTGGGTAGTCCAGATAGTGCCACATTAAGAGACATCTCCCAGCAGGAAGCCAATTTCGCTGGGCACCAGTGCCACCTTGACACAACACCAGGCTATCCGCCACTTTCCATTAGACCTGTTGCCATTGACACAGGCAACTAGAGAATCTTGGGGAGTCACTGAGATAGAATTCCTGGATATTTATCATGAAGACACTCATCTTCCAGGACCGATTTTTCAGATAGAGAAAAGAGTATAGTTCTACTCCATGCTCTAGAAAAACTACTAGTTTAACAGACTAGAATGTATCTTCTCTATGGCAGCAGACATACGACCCACAATTTTTCCAATATGAGGCTGAAAACCCAGAGCTGTACAATATTCTCTTTACCTCATGAAGTACAGTTGCCTAGGATACTTAAAAATCAGCATTTTCACATTAAAATAATAAAAATAACAACAATGAATACAATTTCTCATCATATTATGGTCTTACCAAATACGACTGGCACCTTATGCAACTCATACTAAATTTGACGTGAAATTGTACAGCCTTAGCATTTACCGGAAGCAGAAATAATGTTGCTTTCTATTCCTGTGGAGTCCTGACATTTACTTGTGTTCAGTTCATCACTGCCCTTTTTTGTACCAGAATGTGAAGCCCCAGTGGTATTTGATTCCTCTGAATTGAAACAATGTCTCAGCCAGCAGTTCCAGGAGGTGTCATGAGTGTGGCAAGGCCATGGCAAGCGCGACACCGTACTCTGCCAACATTCCATTTCATCTTTCCTGGGTGGCATTATTATGGTGCCTATGTTTATGGGCATGAATTTTCCTGTCTAAAGATTACAGCACAAAAGAAATAGGTCGCTGGCTCTGAACAGAATGCTAAAGCTTTAGAATGTAGTACCTTTGATAGCAAAATTTGTAGCTGGGCAATTTACATCCTGGAGCAAGACTACTTACCTTTTTGTCAGATTGTAATCAGTTTCAAAATGGTCTCTATTTTACTAGATGAAAGAAACATGTAAATTGCCTTTCATCAGCACCTTTTAAAATTATTTTAATGCCTGTCTCATTATTTTTTGAATAAAATAGGAGCTCCCATGCTTTCTGTATTTAACTTTTATGATATCACTAAAAATGACCGTGATCATTCATGTTCAATCCAGTGTATCTGAGTTCATCGTGAGTGACCATTTTTTTTTTAGAGAGAAGAGAACCAAGCATTCTCCATTGCCATCTTTACCTCTTGGCTCTGCTTTAAAAATCATGTCTAATATAGCAGCCTGCATGAGGAACAGCTAGCGCACTGTGTTTGAATTCGAATATGTGGAACATTGTCGCTGGTCAGCTGGATAACATGAAGTCATAATGCACAACTGCAGTGGATCTGTGTATTACCAGCAAATGCTATGAGAACCACAGCACCATATTCCATGTGTCTGTGATTTGATAACGCTCCGTCGCTTTGGTCTCTCTTCAAGCCCAGGACACCTTGAAAGAATACTGCTCATTTTGGCTCATTCCTGACACCTCCATCTTAGCCTCCACCATCAACCCGAAGTCCAAACTAGACTTGTTTCTCTGTAGGAGACTACACCAGGAAGACAGAGGCAGACACAGAGGTACACCATTCAGACCTCTTAGTTCCTCCTCACAGCAACCATTTGAAGTAGGCAACATTAGCTTGGTTTTAAAGTTGAAAGAACAAAGTCCATCAAGATAAGATAACTCATCAAGACTCATATTAACAAGGAGAGCAAGGTGGAAGACCTGAACCCGTGTCTAAAAGATGTCAGAACTCATGCTTTTTTTCTACCTTATTGTGATGGAAAAGTTTTCCATCTTTTGATATTAAATACGAATGACAGGCAGTGGCTTTCTGAAAGTTTGCCTTTAAAAGGATTCTGAGATCAAGTTAAGGTCCAGGAAGGAAAAGTGTAGAATATCGATAACTGGGGAAGGGGGAGTGTTGTCAGTTGTTCTGTGTTGCTGATGTGACACTGCTTGGTCTCCAAGTAACAGACTGGTATTCTAATCTACGTGTTGGAAAACAAGGGTGTGTGTTTATCCACGTCACCACTCACAGTTTTAGTGACACACAGTGGTTTCAGCTATAATATTTGCTTAGAAAATAAAATTTGTTCCTATAAGACTCATATGTTGAGGAACAATTTTGCATAATATAATTTCACATTTGTTTATGTACAATTTCGTGAGTGAGAAAAGCTAAGTGAAGGCAAAAGTCTATTCTCCGTTAAACTAATACACATAGATAGACATTACACACACACATACACACACACACACACACACACACACCCGCCTTACACCCACCAGTTACCACATCACGAAGTGTGACAGCCTGCACTTGCTCACATCTGGTGTTCCTACTTTCCGACTGATTTTAGACAAGCCTTTCTTTACCTTCTCAGCAATTATCAGTCCTTCCAGGGACAATTTCCAAATAAATTTGAGGTGTATGTCAAGGTAACATGCCATATTGAATTATTTCTGGGTTTTTTTTTTTTGATCACCTAACCCATGTTTATAGGAGTTTATTTTCTTAACTTCATTTTTGATTAGTATATATTTGTCATATCTTCATCATGAGTTCATCATAGGGAATTTGCTTCTGTACATAATAAAGATTCTTTTCTTCACCATTCCCCTCCCGACCCTTCAGCACCTACTCCCCTCCGATTTTCCAAAAGCTTTGTTTCCATTTTTCCCTTTCGTTCTTTTTTTTCCTCTTGCTAAATGGAGTTCCTTTTATGTGTGACTGAACAGGTTTTTGAGTACTGTGCCTCTAAACTCATTTTGCCCATAAGCCCTGAGATTTTGATTGTGGCAAATTACATAGTAACTTTTAGGAATGCAAATGTTTATAGCAGTACTACCTGACTTAGTCAGATTCAGCTTTGATAAACATAAATTTAAAAAATATATACTTGGCAAGACAGTAATTGATTCAGTGTTCAACAAAGTGTGGGGCATCAGGAATGGTCACCTTGGGTACAGGCATTAAAGGGCAGTAATTGCACTAGCAATTCTAAACAATGTTGGTGGGAAATTACTCCTCCAGGGAAAAAGTCTTTTGATGGTCTACATTTAACCAATTGCTGTAGTATTACTAATCTGCAACTTAAGTTTAACATTCACACATTTTTATTGTTTATTCTTCAATAAATATTATTCCTATATTATAGTGATTTCAGGAAAATTACACTCATGTAATTGGTACTACTATACATGAACTTAACTGTACATGCTCATCACATCTGTAAATTCATAGCAGCTCAGAATTTTTCAAACTGACTTTTTGGAACAGTTTATTTCTCTACTGACTAGGAAAACTGTGTTTAATTAGGTCAGAAATAGACATCTTCTTGTATTTAATTTATTATATTAGAAAAAAACAAACAGAACACAGTGACTTTTTTAAAAAAGCCGAACTTGAGTTCCTTCAATTCTGTTGAACCATATAAGCATTCTGAGTTTTTCGTGTACAAAATGTAGAGAAATGAAACAAAGTGTGTATTTTAAGACAAAATGCTTCCGATTGGAATGATAGGCCAAATAACAACACCCATGCATGGTGTCCTTGCCCTAATCCCTCGAATCTATTTCAATTTACACACCAAAAGAAATTTTGCAGGTGGGATGAAGTGAAAAGTTTCATAGATTTGGCCAAGAGCCAAAAGTAATCATAAAGGAGTGATTCACAAGAACCAGTTACAAATGAAAAAGGAAGTGAGAAGAAAGAGACAGGGGAAGAGGGGAAGTAGAGGTGGGGTGATGTGATTCCTGGATTTGGAGAAGGAAGGGGACTGTCACTAGACAGTGGAAAAGGTAAGGAAAAGAGTTTTCTTCTATAAGTTTCACAAGGTACCTTATTTTAGCCCCATGGGACCCACTTCATACTTCTTGCTGGTGTCCGTGAGAACTCTCTAAGTTCCCAGGGGCAGAACAATGAGAGAATGAAGAGAAAAAGATAGAGACAGAAAGCTGGGATCAGGTGGAGCCTCCTCCAGATGGGAGGAAGACTGCTCAACCACCGCGATGCATTTATTTATACACTTGTCGCACCGCGCCCCTTTGCTTAACCAGCTCTCTTCATACACCCCATGCTCTCCCATGTTCTCAGGGCTGGGACACCTGTTCACTTCCATCACGCCATGCCCTCAGGGCATTTCTCAGGCACTCCATGCCCTTGGGGCACTCCTGTTTGGACACTTGTGCTTTTGGCTCGGCATGTGTGAAGATCCACTAGCTCAGTGGCTCCCAACATCTCCCCCTCCTCTGTATTTGTACTTGATCCAGTTGAATTTGGAGGAGCTGTGTTTGAAGGGCTTTGCAAACAACTCTCTTTCTAATGGTTATAATTTTCTGCTGGATGTTTAAGACCAGGTTAAAGTGAGACCTGTATCAAAATCAATTTCTTGCTATCTCTCAAGGTCAGTTAAATCTCCTCAGGAATTACCCTGGAACCATGCACAGCACCTCTTAGTGTTTCTGTCAGTGTAGTCATATGGATGAGTCACCACTATTTCTTGACCAAGGGGTATTCTGTGAAAGCTTGGGAGATTTTACTTGCCTAGTGACTTTCTTTAGGCACACTACACACTGTAGATCACCTTCCTCTGTGGTCCCATGATCTCCCTGATTAGAAAACTGGAGACTCACCAAGTTATAGGATATTGTGGAAGAGGTTAACTTACATCCTGGGTCCTTGTTGATCTTGGAGGGCTGCAGCCAAAATATTGGCTGTCCTTTTAGCCCATCTATCTTTCTAATATTTTGGTCTCTAGCCTTAGTTGTTGAACATCCAGAAGAGAAGATTAATGACATTACACTGTAGTAGAGGCAGTAAATTTAATATTACTATCTTATCTGAATATCAAGCACCTTAGAACATAATTTAAAACCTTTATTCTCTAACAACCATGGATATTCTAATATTTGAAACCTTAAAGTATATTAACAGATAATAGTTACATATTTTACACAGAAAATTAGAAATCAAAAAACCATACATAAAATTGCAGCATTATAATCATGCTGACATTTTGTAACATACTTAAAATTTCATTTTGACATAGCATTCCCCCACCTTTTATTCTCTATCTAATACATAAGAAGCTTTTACCTATTTGACCTTTAAGGGGATATATATTACATAAGCTCTTTGTTAAAAACAGATGTCTGAATTTGAAAGAAAACTCTATCACTATAAACAGTCCCTATTCCACACTTCAGAAGACCTGAACATCTCCAGGCATGAATACATTCAATATATTACAAAAACAATAACAATCAATTATTATAACCATATAAAAACATTTGTACAAGAAAACCTTTAAATCAAAAATCATATTGTCTGGAAAACTTAACCCTCTTGATGATGACCACCATAGACATATCACAATAATATATTTTTCATAACATTTATTAGGGTGTCTCCCATAATGCTATGGTGCTCACTGGGGCCTCCTGTTAATGAACAAAGGCTGAGATTTTTCCCAGGCAGCTTCTCCTTTATTCACCAAAGGGAACCTTAACCAGTAATTCTCCAAACCCCAAAGGTCACCTTAGTTACCTTAGCAAATTTCTGATGCCCACTGAGAAAACCCATTTTGACATTATTTTGACCAGCTGGTAACACATACTTTTAAATCTACAACCCAGATTAAATTATGAACAAATATTCCAAAAACGTAAAAGAAAAAAAAGGAAAAAAGAAAAAAATGTTGAGCTCAAATAAAAAACAACTTTTTACAGCTATGACAAACAGACAAACCAACACAAACTTTACAGATTAACAATCAGACAAACAGATACATAAGCAGACTGATGAACAGTCAAAACATCTTACAAAGTCAGAGTACACTCAAATATATTTTTGACTGAATTAAATTATAATACTACTTTTACAATTTTAGGAATTTATAACTATGAAGTAAATTAGCAGAGATCTCTTAGAAAAGCTTGTATCTATAATTAATACATATGTTTGTATTTCATTTTGTCTTAAGAATGCTAATCACTTTCATGTCCCTTTGTTTCATGTTGCTCTCAGTTATCTCTATACACTTTATCACCTTACTCAGACCTTGATTCCTACTTTTCCTCATCATCTGCTGGGTATCCTGGGTCAATTCCTTTAATTAGCCCCAGTTCAGGCCCAGCCCCATTCTTGTCTATTCACTGTGGCATGTTCTCTGAGACATCAATGTCATCAGGCTTTTGAATGATGGAATCAATTTCTTCTCTGGATCTGTGTTCATGATTGTCATGGATTGTGTCTAGGCGCCCCCCCTCCACCACAAGCCCAATGACAAGTCATGGAGACCGATGAATCTATCATTTATGATTGGTTCATTACCTAGCGCTGGAATTTGCACTGGGATTAGCGCTGGGATTATTGGTGTGAGTGCTGCACCCATCCAGGAGTGGAGCCTGCATACTATATAAGGGAGGGATGAAGGCATGTTTTCCCTCTCTCTTTTGCCATTTTTTTTGCAAGGTTCACTCTTGCTGATTGCAGCCACCATGAACAGCTGCCCCCTCAGCCACGGCACCCTGACCTGGAGCCAGCTGGGTATGGACTAAAACCTCCAAACTGTAAGAAACAAACCTTTCCTTCCCTAATTTTGGGTGTTGGGTATTTTGTCTCAGCAAAGAGAGAAAAGCAACCAAGACAATGATACAACTGAACAGCATGCTCTGGCACCCAGATAGGCCATTCAGAATTTTCTGGAAAAACACAATCAGGCCGTCTGTCCCAAGTGAGTAGCCAGTTAGTTTCCTTCCATTGTCCACTATAAAGATCTTTATTTTAGATGGGAAAAGAAAAGATGTGAGGGAAATAAATTGAATTAATTTTTGTCTGGAAGATAATGACAATCAATAACACTAGGACAGTTTGCTAATGCAGTTTGCTAAGAGGACTAGAATGGCCATAACCACCATTGCTGAACCCTATATATATCAGAGGACCCAAGACCCTCGGAACCCCTTTCCTTATCTGCGAATTTCCCAACTTTTATGACAGGAAGAATGACTAACTGAGCCATGCAAGAGTTTGGCATGACCTGAACAGTGTTTTGAATAGATTGAATCATAACCTTAATTTCCCTTATATAGTCAACATCAATGAAACCAGACAACAGCTGGAGACCTTTGAAAATGAGACTGCTTGGGCTTAGCAGGAGACCCACTGTTCCAGGAGGCAAAGGTCCAGAGACTCCTATAGGAATAATGTGGGGTCCTATTTCAGGAGTTAGTATGAATCTGGAGGAGGAACTAGGGTCCCAGTCTCTGCTGTCTTTTGTCACTTACTTGTCAGAGGTCAGCGCTTGGCATTGTAGGGTAAGGTTGGGGAAGAATTAGGGAAAGCGCTCCCACTGGCAGGCCAGAGTGAGCCCGACTGGAAGTTTTCCAAAATAGCCTTACCACCCACATTATTTTCAGATTTGCACTGGTTTCCCCAAGGGTGCCCTCGCCTACATCTTATACAAATGCCAGATTTTGTTAGAGGAACCAGTAACAGCTGTGCTGCCCTCACAGGTGCAGCAGAGCAGTTTCAGGCAAAATGTCCTCTACCTCCACAGCTGAAACAAGTTCACCTTGTTTCTAGGCTGTGGGTGAATAATCCAAGCAACAGCTGCAATCAAGGCAGCCCCCTGCTCATATGGGGGACCACTGTTGGCACAAATTTGAGTCATCTCAGCCTCATTTTTTATGAGCCTTTAAACCCTCTTGACACCATTTATTTGCATTTTCAAATTCTAACTGCTGAGCCATCAACTTAGTAGTTTCTGTATCGCTTATAATTTTCCCACTAGCCTGCAGAAGCATGTTGCAAAATCCTGGAAAATTCTGTCAGGACCCTGATGAATGTTTTACCCTTTGAGAGAAGTTCCCTCCAAACCCTTGTGGCAGCTTTTATTCCGCTCATAGACTTGCAATTCAAAAATAAGTCAATTCGTGGCAGCAAAGGCACTTTCTCTGATCAACATATTCTTCACAATGACTTCCTTTAATGCTAATTGCAAGGGAGAGAGAGAAAACATCTCTACTCCCTGAGAAATTTTTATCCTGCAGTACAACAAAACTTCTCTGAGCCAAAAAGGTGGAAATCTCTGCTTGTGGCTCAACTAAATTTATTGAGCATTGTACAATAGAATTCACTAGGAGACATTCCTCTAGTGTGGAAGGCTCTTTCCTGGCCTCCAATGCTCCTTCCCCATCTAACTGAACAAAATCAGAGAGACTATGCTCTTCTGGGGGGCGACTGCTCCACCATCTCTCTTCTGATTAGGACCTGGCTTCAAAGTAGTGCTCTGAGCCACTTCCTTTGTGGTCATCTGACCAGAAAAACATTTTCTAAAACAAATCCACAAAAGTAAAGTAAATACAGAAATCAAAAATGCTACATTTCTATAAACATCTATCTA
>RJWT010040800.1:0-12432 GCA_004365215.1 Cuniculus paca
GAGAGATTAGGGCTGGCTGGCCTGGACTTGGTCAAGGGTGCTCAGGGGCCCAGAGACTGACCTGTTATTTTACTCGACTCCATACCCCAGTCCTGTGCCCCCACCTGCTAGCAGCAGGACAGCGAGGCTCTGTTGAGTCCTTTCCTATGAGCACACTGGCCTTTGGAAATCAGGTCCAAGGCAGAAGGTGGTGGAAAGAGTCTGGAGCCAGGGCCAGTGACTGCTGGGAGTATTTTAGAATTTGGAACTCTCATAGAAGGAGGTTCTGTCTTCTCAGGAAATGCTAACTGGTCACGGGGTAGGTATCCTCTCTCCTTTAGGAGATTGGGAGACATATGAGTAAGTTTTTACTTAATTGGATTTTTGAAATTCCATCTTCCAAATCCATGTGTGCAACCTTCTCAACGTTCTCTCTTGAAGAGCACGCCACCGCGTCTACTCCAGCTCTCTGTGGTGAGGAAGTAGATGCTGGAGGTGTGCTTGGCCCCATGTGGCTTGAGCATTTGGTGGGATCTCTTCCCCAGAATGGGGCCTGGCTACCCAGTTCTTCTCAGCTCTGTGTTCCGTCACATCAATTTGGCAGCCTTAAGTCAGCCACTGTGGGAGTATGGACAACCCTGCATGGCTATGTGCGTTGTACACCATTTGGAGTGGGGTGTGATTGGATGTATACACAGGCTCAAGAAGACGTGGATTTGGTGAATGACCGAGTGTGTCTATGGTGTATGAATGGAAAGAGTCTGCCCCTCATAACTGTTGTCACACATGGATCCCAGATCATGCTCCTTTACTCCTAAAGACTTTAGCGTTGGGCTCACTGTCCCTTTAACTAACTCCTAACTCTGCCCTAGTTCTTAGAGACTGCAATACTCATTTCAACATCCATTTGAAATCTTGGAGATTTCAACAGCCAGTATCTCCTAGGATCTCAGTTCCTTCATCTTCTTTTTTTCCTTCATATTTTTCTTTTTCTTTTCCTTCATCTTCTTTCTTCCTATGATCTTTTTCCACCCTTGTGGAGTAAGGGGTCATCCTATTGCTCTTGTCACTCCCAGTAACTCAGCAAGCCCAGATCCCCTCTCTCAATGCCTTCTGCCTTTCATTCCACTTCTCTTGTATCCTGATTCTTTCAATTCTTCAACCCCACGTGGATTTCTAATCCAGGGACCTTTCTACTTCCCTAGTGCTGATCACTCTTTGTGTCTTCCCTTCCCTATCGCATAAGCCCAAGGCCCAGTACTGTCATCACTTCCTTGATAACCAGTACCAGGTTCATGCAGTGAGAATTTCCAACCTCAATTCTCTTGCCCTCTCTGGTTTGCCATCATTTTTGTCCCACTTAATTAACTCGTCATTCTCTGTTGGATCATCCTCACTGTATAAAAGTGTATGGTTTGATAAACTTCCAACTTCCTCTTCTGCTCTCTTGCCCATGTGCTGTCCACTTTAGCCTTGTTACCTCCTGACTATTCCCCAGGACATCTTCCCAGAATGCTCTTCTTTGAGATGTCCATACAGTTAGCTCTCCTACTTCCTCTAGGTCTCTGCTTACTGTCCCCTAACTGCCCTATTCAAAATTGTGACCCATCCCCAGTTCCTTCAACCTGCTCCCCCAGAGCATGCTCTACCTTTCAACACATTCTACTGCTTACTCCTACTAAATATTTTAACCTTTCAGTGTGCATCTTCCATCTTTTAGAAAAGGCAGAGGATATTATGCATATTTTCATTTATTTTGCTGTGGTGTTCACTGATATATCTCAAATTCCTGGTAGAAAAAATGCCTGAGATAATTGTAGGCACTTAATCTTTATTGATTGAAGAAATTTAGTGATAAGAATAAGAACTTTGGAGTCATGAAGACCTGGGTTAAATCTCAGCTCTATTACTTATTGGCCGAGCATCCTTAACCTCTGAGTCCCATGTTTCCTGCATAAAATGGGGTCACAGTCATACTTTCCTTGCTTCTGTTGGGGGTTGATAATGTCTGTTGACCCCTTGCCCCAGGTACACGGGGCGCATTCAGCAGGCAGTGGCTGTCAAGGGTATCCGGATGTCAGGTGGGGCGTGGCCCTCGAGCTGGTCACGTGTGTTTCAGCGTCTGCCAGCAGGGCTTGTTCCAGTGCATCCTGCATCCCTGCGCCTCCACCTGCACTGCCTACGGTGACCGGCACTACCGCACCTTTGATGGGCTCCCATTCGACTTCGTGGGGGCCTGCAAAGTACACCTGGTCAAGGTGAGTTCCGGGGTGTGTCTGCCCTGCTGGCTCCAAGGGAACCCACAGCAGCTGGGCCCAGGCACCTGTCCATTCCTTTTTATGCTCTGCTCCAGTTTGGTGCATGACTGGGTGGGAGGGGGGTGTTGCTGCCAGAGTTGGAGGGAACCCCACTGCCTGCCCAATTGTCATTCTAGCCTTGCCCTGTTGGGTCTGAGTGGTTTGCTCTTTTGCTGTCTATAGGAGAAAGAGTTAGTGGGTTTTGAGCTTTTATTACGGTAAATGCCTAATGGCCTACTGAGTCATATTTGTAGATTCTTTCACTTAATCTCACAGCAACCTACAAGGTTGGATTGCAGGCAAACAACTTGAAAACTTAAGGAACTTGCCCAAGGCTACCAGCTAATCTACAGTAGCTGGAGAGTTAGGGCCTATGGAGTCACATCTTAAAGTCCTTGGTTCACCAAGAGTAAGAGGGGTGTGAAGTGGGTGGCACAATGAAGACAGGATTCCCCAGGAGAGGAGGGCACAGCCATACAGATGGGACAGTTCTGGACACACTGGGCAGCTTGCTTTTGCTAAGGCCTATCCATCTCACCATATAAGAGCAATAGCAGTAATAACAACGATGAAACCTTTTATGCAAGGCATCTTTGTGTGGGGAAGGCATTGTACTGGGGTCTTCGCATAATTTTAAAATTTAAAACAACATAGATGAATATATCAAAAACATATTCCTCTTCACATCTCGTCTGTTCCCATCCCCTGCAACATAATCTCTCCTAACAGGGATAAATCCTGCAAGATCATTTTCCACCATGCATGCACACACATACGTATGCACACTTGTGTGCACACACTGTTTATTTGAAAAGGGTTCTACAATGTTTTTTTTCATTTGACAGTATGCCTTGGGCACTGTTAGTATGTATTATTTTGTTTTTGACAGCTGAATAGCATGTTCTGTGGAAAGAATATACTCCTAGTTTGCTTTATTATATCTCATGAATGGGCATTTAGGTAGTTTCCAGTATTTAAATATTAAAGCAGCTGGATGTACAGATGTATGTCTAGAGTTTTAGAAGTGGAATTGCTGTGCAAAAAGTTGCACCCTTTGAAATGTTGTTTAATGCTGGCGAAGAGCCCTGCAAAAGAGGCTTAGATCAAGAGTGTAAGTAGTGCCCCTGTCGATGCTAAACATCTCTATTATATCAATTACTTAATTCCTTCATTAACTGCATACTTTTGGGAGAGTTACTCCATGCTGAACACCACAGTAGGCACCAAGAAACAAAACTATCAGAGAACTCAAGTAAGTCATCCAAAGTCACACAGCTGATAAAAGATAGATTGAAAACCTCTTCAGAGTCCATGTCCCTCCACCTCTACACTGTCAGCAAGATCTCTTATCTCTCTGGTTTTACTGGATTCACATTTCTTCTCCTCAGAGCACATCGGATTTCAGCTTCTCTGTGATCGTAGAGAATGTAAACTGCTACAGCTCTGGCGTCATCTGCAGGAAATTTATTTCCATCAATGTCGGAAACTCACTCATCATCTTTGACGATGACTCAGGAAATCCTGTAAGGTCCAGTGCTAGGGAGGGTTGTGTAGGCAATGTAGAGGTTACCAAGGGGCTAGGACAGGAGAGAACTGAGCACTGTGGTGCCACCATGTCAGGGGCTAAGGCTCAATTTCTTGGCTGGGATCAGGAACAAAAAAATCAATGTCACCGTACAAGGGACGCAGAAGCATTGGTGATGTCCTGGAGTTGGGCAGAGCTTTGTGGCTGACCCACGTCCTGGGGACACTCAGGCCTCAAGATTGACCACCTGTCCCTCTAGAGTCCTGAGAGCTTCCTAGACGAGAAGCAGGAGGTGCACACGTGGCAAGCCGGGTTCTTCACATTGGTGCATTTTCCCCGGGAGCACATCACCCTCCTGTGGGACCAGAGGACCACAGTGCACGTGCAGGCTGGACCTCAGTGGCAGGTAGTCACATGGGCAGAGCACAAGCCAAGCTACTGGGTGTCCTTGGGTGAGCTGTCCCTCTCTGAGGAGCCAAGAAGAGCCTGCCTCTGTCCTATCCACCACACCCTACTCTGTGCCCGTCTCCCCTGACATTGCCCCGTCCTGCCTCACATTGCAACCCCCTGCAGTTGCCTCCGGGTCCACTGTAGACACCTGGGCTCACAGTGACCCCCTGCCTGTGCTCACCCCGGTATGTCTGCACTGACCTGGTGCCCTCTCTCTCAGGGTCAGCTGGCAGGCCTCTGTGGGAACTTTGACTTAAAAACCATCAATGAAATGCGGACCCCGGAGAACCTAGAGTTAACCAACCCCCAGGAGTTTGGCAGCAGTTGGGCTGCAGTTGAGGTAAAGGCTGGCGGCACCCCTCACTCGGAGGAGCACTGGCTCCAGGTCAGGGAAGAGGGACATCAGCATGACGCTGCTCCTGAGGATGTTCTCCAGCCCCTGACTGGCATCCCTAGCCCTAGTCTCTGACTGGTGGCCTGAGAACTTGGCCAAGCCCCAGGGGTAGTGGGGAGGGCTTGGAAGGGGGCAAAGTCTCCATCCTAGGGGAGATGGTCATCTTGTGGAGAGGGTGAAGCTCAGGGAAGTGTGACCATCTTAGCTACCCCCTGCCTGGTGCCTGGCACTGTGTACAACACAGAGGAGACACCATCCTTGGAGAAGGCTTCCTGACAGAGGTAGGACTGGGGCTGGCCACAGTGTGGTTGGACGGGGAGGCCACATGTGGATGGATGAATGCTTCAGAGTGAAGGCCTCTGGGAGGGAGGAAACTTGGCAGGGGCAGCAATGAAACAGCATCCTTGAGCCTTGGACGACTCCCGATGAGGCTGCCGAGCTATGAATTATGGAGGGGAAACAGCACCAAATTGAGCCAGAGACCCAGTTTCTTGTCTTGGATCATTCACTAACTTGATGGGTGATCTTGAGTAGATCCTGTCTTCTGTGTGGTTCTCTGTGGAGGGGTCTGTGCCAACAGAGGGGTGGTGCATAGATTTCATTTCATGTGATGAATCTGAGCAGTTAAAAGAGGCTGCCTGGGGAGCTGCACTGAGAAATAGCTAAGCCTCACACCACGTTCAGCTGGAAGGAGGACTGTGATCCATTACTTCTGTCTGTTGTTGGTGCAGCAGTGGAGAGTAGTGATATGAGTGTTACCTGTTTGCTTTTATGAGAAACCCAATTCTCTGCTCAGGAGTAGATGGAGATGAGCCTGTGTAGATGGGGTAGGCAGAGCAATTGGGCATGGCCAGGAGCTCAATGCAATCCTGAGCTGGGCAAAGCTGTTCCCCTCCTAACTCACCCCTTTGTTGTTGCCCCCCTCCATATATTTTATTATACCTTTAGGCCTGTTCTGGGGTCTCCAGTGGAAATGTGGGCCTGAGGAAAGAGGTTCAGCAGACATCAGGAAAATGTGTGTTAGTTATCTGTTGCTTGTGACAGTATTATAGACTCAGCAGTATTAAGCAACGCACACATCTTACCTGTTTATTTGGGTCAGGAATCAGGGCACAAAATTTGGTCCTCTGCTTAGTGACTCACAGGCTGCATCAAGGTGACAGGCAGGATGGAATCTCTCCTGGAGGGTTCGGGGGAAGGAATTGCTTCCCTGCCTTCTTCTGTGGCTGTGGGTGGCATTCAGCTCCTGGCAACTGTAGGACTGAAGATCCAGCTCCTTGGTTAGCTGGTGGCCAGAGGCCACCGTCAGCCCCTGGAGACTGCCTACACTTCAGGCCTCGTGGGTTTCCCACACGCTGGAAGCCAGCAAGGGAGCGACTCCAGCAAAATGAGCTCTGCAGTCTTATGTAACATGAACAGGTCATCGCGCACACAGAACTGCGTCCATCCCATCCCTTTGCCATGTTCTCCTGGTTTGAAAAAAGTTGTTGGTTCCTTTCACTCTCATGGGGAGGGGATTGCACAAGGGCGTCAATATCAGTGTCTTAGTTACTTTTCTCTCCTTGTGGAGACAAAATACCTGATGGCCAAAGTGAAGGAAGGAGAGGTTTATTTCTTACAGTTTTGGGGCTTTCAGTCCATACTCAGCTGGCTCCAAGGCCGGTTGGCGTGGCTGAGGGGCAGCTGTTCCTGGCGGCTGCAAGTGGCAAGAGTGAACCACACAAAACAGGGAAAAACATGTCTCCTTTCTGACCTTACATCGTATGTCGGCTCCACCCCTGGGCGGGTGCAGAACTCACACCGACGATCCCAGCGCTACACAAGGAATCAATCATAAACGTTCAATTCAGCCGCTTTGATGACTACATGAGGCTTGGGGGGGCCATCTATATACAAACCGTAACAATCAGGGAGCAGGATCAGGGTGGATGCCCCTGCAACAGGCATTCGGGGGGCGGGGAGATCAGCAGTCGCATCTCTGCCCTTCAGTGCCCAGATACCCTCGACCCCCGGGACACGTGTGTCCTTAATCCTCTCCGGGAGCCATTCGCCAAGAAGGAGTGTGGGATCCTGCTCAGTGAAGTGTTTGAGACCTGTCACCCTGTGGTGAGCAGACCCCCCACTTCAGTCCCTCCTGAGTCCCTTCCCACTCTCTCAGGGTTCCTTCTGCTCTCAGAGCCCCCCATGCCTTGAAGAGACATCTCAGGTCCAGGGAGGGGACCTGTGCCTGCCACCCCCCTGCCTCTAGTCTGCCCGTTTCCTCAGATGACTGGGCACAGTTTCCATGCCCTCTGTGTGCCCATCTTGGCCCAGCTGCCTTCCTCATCAGGATGCTCTGCTGCAGAGCAGACTCACCTGCCTCTCATGTGGCCCCTGCCTGCTTGCCTGCTCTGCCCTGGGCTCAGGGAGGAGAAAGTGTGGGTCCCAGTGGGTGTCTGCCCATACCTTAGGGCTCTAGTTCCCCCCAGCTGCCCGCCTTGCCCTTGCCACACAGCTCTGCCTACACTGTGGCCCCTTCATGTATGAGTTGGTGGGCAGTAGCCGGAAAGCTGCAGGTCTGACCTTCAGGATCTGACCTCTGACCTCTGACTTCTGACCTCCCCCAGGTTGATGTCACTTGGTTTTACTCAAACTGCCTGACAGACACGTGTGGGTGCAGCCGGGGCGGTGACTGTGAGTGCTTCTGTGCCAGTGTGTCCGCCTATGCCCACCAGTGCTGCCAGCACGGGGTGGCCATTGACTGGAGAACCCCCCGTCTCTGCCGTGAGTATCCCACACCCGTCACCCCAGGGGCAGGGTGGGTGGAGGTGACATTTCCTGAGTACTCAGTATGTGCCAGGTACCCACCACCTGGTGGGTCTTGCTAACTGGCCCTTTGAAATAGGTCCACTTGGGGAACCTGCGGTCCAGAGAGAGGTTAGTACTCTTGAGGTCACCCAGGTTAGTGGCAGAGCCAGGTCCACCCTGATAGTGTGCTGCAAACCTGTGCTCCGGACCACTTTGCTATACAATTTCCAAGCTCAGTGCTGCCATCTGCATGCTGTGTGACTTTGAACAAGTTATGCAGCCTCTCTGGAGTTTGATTTTCTCCTCTGAAAAATAGGACTAGACCCACCTATCTGGTTTGTTGTGAGGGTCAAGCAGGTAATGACTGTAAAAATCCTGTGTAAGAGGCAGCGGTTGCCCATTCACTCAAGCAGTGGTGATCTGCTAACACTGTTGATTAAACACCCCTGCCAAGTAAATAAATAAACAATTGAATAAATATTTTTGCAGTTTTGGAAATTGAATGAGGGCCTTTGCACTGAGCTACACTCCTAGCCCTTTTTTATTTTTACTTTGAGATAAGGTCTCCCTAAATTGCTAGGTTGCTAAGACTGGGCTTGCACTGTGATCCTCCTGCCTCAGCCTCCCAGAGTCCCAGGACTACAGGCATGCACCACCGCACCCAAAATATATTTTGAACACACACATAGGCATATATATTGCATGTATTCCCATAGTATATAGGTCTATTTAAAAACTTACAAAATAATTTGAAGTGCCATTAATATGAACTATTAATATATTAAATATAATATAATTAATATATATTAAATATAGAAGCATTAATGTTGAAAAGATGAAATAAAATACACAGAAGGCTGAATTATTTTAGTTCAGTACTCTTATCTGTTCTTGGATGCAATGGACTTTCCCCGTGCCAGCACACCCATAGTGGGTGCATAAAGGCGATGACCCAGGTCCTTCGCCAAGCTAGGATGACCTAGGCACGGCCCCTGCACTCTGGACTCCTTATCTGTAGTGGGGGTGAAGACAGCGGGCCTTCCTTGCAGGGTGTGGGAAGAGTTAAGTGATCCATGCGTGTACAGTGGTTGGCACAGTGTCCTATACTATTGTGAGGCAGGGGGTTCAGTTATTTTTTAGTGGGTGCTGGCATGTCTGAGCCCTGAGAGCTCTAACAGGGGTTTCCCAGGAAGAAGAGGGGAGCCACTGCCTTTGACCTCCTTTTGCTCTGCTGTTGGTCCCAGCACCCTGCCTTTGTCACAACTGCCCTGTCCTCAGCTGGTGCCCTCTCCTTCTATTTCTTGGACAACTGAACTTCTGGAAGGACAGGGACCTACGAGGAGAAGCCAGGCCCAGGGGCATTGTGTAATAACTCGCACTAGGATGAGCTGTTCCCGTGGGGTGTGAGACTAAGGGACCACCAGAAAACCCGGGAATCGAGCACAGCAATATTCGTATGTAATATTTTTTTAAAAAATTAAAATGTTACAAAAATATCCTAACGGAACAAGTTCTCAAAGGATCAATATTATTGATTTTCCCTCTTGCTTTATGTTCTGCTGCGATTCCATGGAACACTGTTATGTGATCCGGTCTTTATTTTAACTTTTTGATATTTTATCGGGGATCATTGTTAAGTTTGACATGTTAAAAACATTGCATTAAAGTAGTATTTCTCATGTCAATCTAAACACACATAAGGAAATATTCTCCAGAAGTTAATAAGTTAATTTGGGAGCAGTGTAGCATTGGAATGAGAATATATTGGCCATAATAAGCTATGAGTTTCCAAGAAGACTAAGGCCAGGGGAAGTTTTTCAAAGCAAAGTGAGGAGAATTATGTGAGATACTTTGAAACAATAATCATTGGTTCTAAGAACTGAAATCAAAGATGTTCAATTATTAATGACAAGGTTGGTGCCAGTCCAAAGTTGGGCAGACAATTGTAGGACAGATGTCCTTGCAGAAGTACTCTTTGTGCAAGTTTTGTAACCTTTGTGCAATGTCATGGCTCGGGAGAATCTTGCATGACTGGCCCTTATTACCAGGTGGTCATGTGCGAAAGCCCTTCCTTCACACTCTCCTGCCTTTATTTGCTATTTCATTCTTGCCGTTAGGGGTTGACATAAACAACTCCATTTTGATTCTGACAACTTTTGCAATCTGAACTATGGAGATTTGGGGGCTCCTTTAAATTTGGTACCGTAAGTGAGCACTTTGCCTGACCCAGTGAGTCCAGGCAGGTGCCAGTAGTGGTCCCACTGAAGAGGACACTCAGTTTCAGATATGTTAAGGCAACTTACCCATGCACCCAACTGATGAGTGAGAGAGGTGGAATTTGAACTGTGGACTGACCCTGTAGATCTGGCTTTTAATGACTTTCCTGGGCCACCTCCCATTGCCTGGGTGTACACCTTAAACTTAAGACTTGGCTGTATCTTAATTTTTAATTCAATCATTTCCACTACAAATGCAGATAGACTTGTGACTCCTAGTGCCCTTACAAGAGTGCGCTGCTAACTGTATTGACCATGGGGTTGAGGCAGGGTGTGGAGTTGGTGGCTCTCTTCAGACCGTGCTTAGGAGTGAAGCAGGTCCTCCTCAGCCTTTATTGCAGGTCCAGCTGGCGCCTGTGCACCCGGGGACTCAGCCAAGGCCCCAGGAGAGCAAGCTGTGGTGCCAGACTGTGCCACAAGGGGGCGCGCTGAGCCCATGCTTGTAGGCGCTTGTCACCTCCGAACTGGCTGCTGGCGGCTTCTCTGCTGAACTAGGGACACTGCAGGGGGATCTTGTCCCCTTCCCACCCCAGGCTCTGGGAAGAAGACCATCCGTGAATCTTGGAGCTTGGGGGGCAGGCCCAGCTCTTGAGGAAGAAGGGAGGTCAGGGAGCCAGGGGCCCTGGCTCTGTCCATCTGCTGCAGGCTGCGCTGGTTCCTAAAAAGTCTCTGTTCTCTTTTTCAGCATACGACTGTGATTTCTTTAACAAAGGTAAGCTCATCACCCGCAAGTGCCAGCCCTGCTTTTGTGTCGTATCAGCTCCAGGCTGTCTGAGGTTCTGTTGCCCTGGAAGAGCCTTGACGTGAGAGCCCTGACAGTGCAGGGCCCCGGGATGGTGGGGAACTGTGTGCCCAGTAGTTCCTGCAGCCCGCGTGTGGAGCCAGAGATCGCGCTCACCCAGAGCGGCTTCACCGGGAGGTGAAAGCCCCATTTACATCAATGTGCCAGCTCCACAGACTCCTGCGAGCTCATCAGACCCAGGGGTGGTCATCTTGGGTTCCCGGGAGTTGAGAGTTGGCAAGAGCAAATGCAGGTCGCTCTTTCTGAGGAAGGCTGGGGCAGAACATACAGCCTGTCAGATGCATCTTCGAACAGAGCTGAGGTCACAAGGTAGTGAATGTGCTTTATCATCTAGATTATTAACGAGGGTGAAAAGACAGGCCACAACTAAGGACCCAAAGAAGATTAGTTTCCAGTATGAGAGCCACTTAGTCAACTTTTCACAGAGTTGAATGGACAACAGGAGGTGGGAGAACCTGCCCAGAGTAGTTTTTAACACTGAATTCCATCCATTTGGCCCAACGGCAGGTTCTGGCAGAGTTAGATGCTCATCCATCCTTAGCGCTGCTCACCTCTGACTTCCAAGACCCTGACGCCTTCTCCCCAGACACCACTGCCCTGGAACTCAGTTTTCTGCATTATCTGACTTTGGTTTGCGAAATTCCTCCCTGACAAGAGTATGGTTGGTAGAATGGAAGAGACAGACTATATAGACAAGGACACCAGTTAGGGGATTTGCAAAGTGAAGGCTGGATCAGGGCATAGCACGATAATGCACAGATGGCCCAGCCAAAATGGTAGCCCCTAGGGGCCCCTGATAGCCTCAAACCTTTAACTCCTAAAGGATGCATCTGTAGGGGGAGAATTGCAGTTTCTAGGACAGGCAAGGTCGCCCTGACATCAGGCAAGACATTTCAGCAAGAGTCTGAGCAGAGTTTTCTCCCTTCTGTGGCATTTCGGGTGGCAGTAACTGGCAAAGGACAAGCTGTTTCTAGCATCTTCCACCTACCCACCCACCCACTGATCCATGCCTTGCTCTGCTCCTCTACCAACATTTTCTCTAGTCTGGGCCCTTGTGGGGTGCCGGAACATCCGTGGTAAATGGGACCTGTCACAGCAGTGTGCTGGAACTGGCCTACACCAAGTGTGTTCCTGACTCCACATTCTGTTGGGAGTTTGAAATTAACCACTGCTGGGAGTATTTACACCATGGAAATCAGCAAGCATATGTTAGATTTTGTTTGTTTGTTTTATTTTCTTTCTTTCTTTCTTTTTTTTTTTCTGAGTGCTGGTTGTTAACCATTTACTAGCACAGCGCTGCCTGCCTCACAGCTAGTGAGGGAGACAAGAGTAAACCCCCAGTTCAAATCCTCATCATACAGCAGTGACCAATGTGTGGCTTCTCCAAAGACTGTTGGAGTGCAGAGGAGGAAGGACAACGTTTGTGTGTGAGACGGGAGAGGGTGCAGGGAGAACTCACCAAGGAGGTGACATTTCAGCTAGTTCCTAAAGACTGAGTAGGTGTCTGCCAGGCACAAAACAGGGAGGCCTACTCAGAGGGGGTAGAACAGCATGCGGAAGACACAGCTAGGATACAGCTTGGCTCTTTCGAGGAAGCACAAGAGAAGTGCAGTGCAGCAAAAGCCAGGGAGTCGGGGGCCGGTGGGGGGATGGGGCAGGGGCAAAGAGACCCTGGACTCTGACCGGGACATTTAGATTCCATCCTAAAGGCCAAGGGGATCCGGAGGTGAGTCCCAGGAAGTGTGACTGGAAGGAGGCACTGGAGGGCAGAGGCGCACCAGAGGCAGGGAGGAGGTTGGCTGGGAAGCCCACGCCCCACTCCAGCTCACACCCGTAACTCCAGGAGCTCCCAAACACGGATGTGGCCCATGCTCATAATAAACAGCTAAGCTCGAACCCTGAGCCTGATCCTCCTACCTGCC
>RJWT010040801.1:0-12435 GCA_004365215.1 Cuniculus paca
CCATTTCCTCCTTCCTTTTCATTCCTTTACTATTCTCCTTTTCTTTTCTCTAACCCTTAACCCCTTTCTTTTTTTCCTATTTTCTTTTCCTGTATCATCCCCCTTCCTGCTTTCTTGCTATTTGATATTTATCCAAAATGTTCACAATCTATGTCTACACAGAATCTTTTCAAGCAGTTGTTTTACAGCTGTTTTCACTAGAATTACAAAAACTTGGAAGCAAACAAGATTTTCTTCATTGGCTAAATAAACCATAATACCCCTAGACAATGAGATTACTCAGTGCTACAAATAAATGAGCTACTGAGTCATGAAAAGACATGGAAGAAACTTAAATGTGTGTGACTAACTGAAAAAAATCCAATCTTAGGAGATTACAATTCCAACTGCATGACATTTCAAGGAAAAAAAAACAATTTATACAGGGATAATAAAAAGATCAATGGTTTATATGGCTTAGAAAAATGAGAGAAATGAATAAGTGGAGCAGGGAAATGTAACTACCCTACCTAGTACTATCATAGAGGATAGATGTCTGTAGACATTCACCCAAGCATAGAGAATATGCAGCACTAAAAGTGAATGCTAATGTTACAATGAACTTAGGATGAGTATGATGTGTCTATATAGTTTCATCAATTTTTTGTAAATGTACCACTCTGATATGTAACGCTGATGATAAAGGGCACATGGTAACTGCGGGGGCTGGAATATTATGAACTATTTCTGTATTTTTCTCTCCATTTTGTTATAAACTTAAAACTGTTCCTAAAACAATCTTATTTTTAAACTATGCAGAAAGAAAAGACAAATATCATATGGTACCCATCATATCAATTATAAAAAATATCTCAAATAGGCAAATTTATAGAGAAACAAAGTTGATACAAACATAGCAAGGGCCCAGGGGAAAGAGATGGAGAGATATCACCTGATGAATACAGACTTTCTGTTTGGGTAATAAAACTTTTAGGAAATAAGAAGTGGTGAAGTTTTCAACATGGTGAATGTAATTAATGTCACTGTATCATGCTGTCAAACATGGTTCTCTGGCCAAATTACACATATGTATTAATTACCAAAACCTTAATGCTACAAAAGTAATTTAAAAATAGAAAATAAATTTGTTCAAATTTTGAAAACAATTAAAAATTATGAAGTCTTCAATCAAAGCCTAAGGAAGATCATTGAACTTGAAATCAAAGCTTCACACCTACATTTCTATGCTTTTTGAAAATCCTTGCACTGCAGTCCTTTGGCCATCTTCCCAGTGACATTATACATTGCATGGGTTTGAAGTAGATGTCAATAAAATATTCTGTGGGTTCTTTCTCTACCTTAATCATTTCTGTGGCTCTAGTTCTGTATGATCTAATGTTGAATTTTAAATGCAGAGCCAGGTTTGGAATTATTCCTTGGCAAGCAGCTATCTGTATATAACTCTGTCCCTTGGTTAGATGTAATCTTCTGTGAGATCTGACATATGGTTTTTCACTGATAGTCTTTAGATCCCCTGAGAAATAAACACCATCTTTGACCCATTACTTGCTTCAACACACATATAGACAATGTACTAATTGAATGTTTAAGTAGGATCTTCACTTGGAATATGAGAGCTAACAAGTGTACTACAGGCTTTGACACAGCATAAGAGCCCTTGGGAAAATGTTGTTTGTCTTGTTCTTGATGGCTATTCTTTTTCTTTTTGTACTGGGAATCAAACTCAAGACCTTGCACTTGTCAGGTAGGTTCATGTGTCACTGAGCTATATCCCTGGCCCTGGATGACCTTTTTGCTAAGAATTTTATTTAGCCTAGAGGTTAACAACATATATTAGCAGCAGAAATCCTTTTTCCTAATATATAATAGTAAATCTTTTCTGCTTAATACTGCTTGATTCTTTTTCCTTCATCCATTAAGCATCAGGAAAAGAGCAATAAATATAATAATGTCTAATACATTATGTTTGTGTAACAGTCCTTTGAGAATTGATTTGTGATTTTCTCATATATTTTGATACACATATATATGAATACTTTTTAAGAGATATCACTGAGAAAAATCTCAATGTATCATTTATTATTATTATTATTTCATTATTGAAAGTTGACATAAAATGAAATTAACCACCTCAACAGGAACACATTGGTGGCAGTCAGTACTTTTATAATGTGCAGCTACAGACTATTTTTTTTCTAAAAGATTTTTAAATGTACCTTATTTTGCTAATCATTAAATAAAAAGACTTTTAGACAATAAAAAGATGGATCATGGCAAACATAAAAATAAAGCTGAATGTTCTAACAGAAAACCCGAATTGGGTCAGGGATGTAGCTCAGCGGCACAGCTCCTACCTGGCAAGCGTGAGGTCTTGAATTTGATTTCTGATAAAAAACACGAACAAGCAAAAACCCAGAAAACTAGAATAAAAATCGTGGAGCAGATATGAATGCACAGGCCTACACGCATGCACGCACACACACACAGACTCATTTAATATCCCAGATCACCCATTATTAGGATGTGAAACAATGAGAATCAAGACTCACACCATAAAATAGTTGTATGCTTAGGTCTACATAATGTTTCAGAGAATAAAACAATTACAATCCATAGAAATACATGCTATTGTTAAGGAGCAATGACACAATTTAGAAAGCAGAGGAAAGCTATAAGTTCCCTTAATAGCCATAGGTGTAGATAAGATGTAACACAATTGAAATATATAACTTTATTTAGAGGCCCAACTAGAATTCCCAAAACTCTCATAAATAGAGTTATACTAATGCATTTCCTCCTCCCAAAATGCTATGTGTAGCCTTATTTAAGGACAATACAATGTTTTCTAGCTAAAATAACATGGTAACACAAGCAGGAACATATGAAACAGCAATTTTCCCACAAATCATGAAGAACTTTGAGGGAAATACTGGGAATTGACCAAGACATGGTTAAAAAAAAACTAAGAAAGGAAAGGGTATTTCTTTATATATAAATAAAAACATCCAAGCCTATGTGTTCAAGGGTTTCTTGCTTATACCATATTTTTCCTCCTACTGTCTCTAGTGAAGGCATTGCTACAAAAATTGTGTATTACAAAGTCGCATATCTGTTTCAGCCCTTTTTCCATTACTAAATGTAGCCACAGTAGACTCCATGATGGAGAAAACGATCCTGTTTGTACCATGTGTGAGTGAGGAACAACAACCAATCTGCTGATATAAAACTACCCAGTGAACATGCAAAATAAATATTCTTCTGACCAACAGCATATCAGAATAGGGTATCAATAGTGTTGTGTATCATTTCTCTTCATTTTTTAATACTATGCTAAGATTTTTTCTTTGCAGTAAATATTTTTATATAAATTCATTTCATGACTAAATCTTTGTCTATCATACTGTGACTGTAATTTTTCATGGCTCTGAGGACTTTGAACTGGCATTTTGTTTAAAAAAATATCACCATTGTGAATTTCAAGTAAAATCAGGAAAACCTACTTATTAGAATTGACTAAAATGTAGCATATGGTATATTTTATTGGATCTCTGGCCAATTCTGGGTTTTCTTAAATTATGTCATGCATCTGCTCTTTAACTGGAGGTGATTTCTCCCACAGAACATTTGACAAACTCTTGAGACAGTTTTAGCAATTGTAACTGAGATCGGGGTAGACCAACTACTAGAATCTGGTGAGCAAAGTTTAGCGATACCGCTAACCATCCTAGTGTGAGAGACAGTGTGACTACTCTCCCACAAAAGAATTCATCACTCAAAAATATCAAGAGCATTAAAATTGAGATAGCCTTTCCTATATGAAGCACAAAAATAAGAAGGGAAATATTACCGACAAATACCTTACCACACTGTTTCCTCATGGACATATTTTGGACTTGGGTTAAACAATCTAAAATCACTAAAGCTGATTGACATTTGTACTGTGTGGAGAGAGTTTCAACCTTATTACTGCAGAAGTCTGTTTACCTTGGCTCCTGTGTTGGAACTACACACCTTTTCCAAAAGAGAATCCAAGAACCTGAAGCCACATTCTCTCACTCATACTCAAAGTTCATTCTTCCCCTGTTGGTAACTACCATTCCAAGTAAAGTTAGCTCTCCATATCTGCAGGCTCAGCTTCTGCGAAATCAACCAACTAGATCCAAAATATTCAGAAAAATACTTAGGTGGGTATTGAAAAGGTACAGACATTTTTCTTCTCAGTTTCATTCAAATAACACCCAATGACTGTTTGCATAGTGTTTGCATTGTATTAGGTATTATAAGCAATCTAGAGATGATTTAAAATACAATATAAAGAGGACGTGAATAATTTATTTACAAGTACTATACTTATTGTTTCTATCATGGATATGAGTATCCATAGACCTTGATTATCTGAAGGGTGGGGCCCCCAAAATATTTTCCAACTGATGTCAAGGAAAGACTGTGCTGAGAATGACTAGCAAAATTGACCAAGAAGCAAGAAACAACAAACATCTGCATACAAGAAACACATTTAACCCCAAAAGAAATTCAAAGACAAATTTGAAGGATGGAAAACAATACCTTGTGCAACAGGAAACCAGAAAAAAGAAGCAGTAGCTATTTGTAGACAAGGCGAACTTGAAGCCAAGTCTTATCAATAGACAAAGAAGGTCACTACATACTTGTTAAGGGAAAACTCCAAAAGAAAGAAGTAACAATCATAAATATATATGCACTAAATACCAGCACAGCCAACTATATGACAAATATTAATAGACATAAAAGATGAAATAAACATTAACATAATTACAATGAGGAACTTCAAGACCCCACTGTCACAAAAAGATCAATGATATAAAAACAATCAACAAAGAAATATCAAAGCTGAACCAAACCTATGAACAAATGAACTTAGTAGATGTATACACAATGTTCCACTCCACAACATCAGAATGCATATTCTTAACAACTGTTCATGGGACGTTCTCTAAAATAGATCACACTCTAAGAGAACATAGTTAAGTAAATTTGAAGAAATTTAAATTATTCCACACATGTTATCCAACCATAGTGCAATGAAATTGGCAATCAATGGCAAAAGAAACTATAAAACTCCATAAACACATAGAAGTTAAATAACACTCTCCTGGACAATCAATGGGTCATAGATGAAATTAAAGAAATTAAACAGTTTCTACAATTAAATGATATTGCTGATGAAACATACGAGAACTTACAGAATGCAATGAAAGTACTACTATGACAGAAATTTATAGTGGTGAATTCTCATGTGAGGAAAACAGAGCAAGCTGAGATAAACAACCTAAAGTTGAATATCAATCTTCTGCAAAAATAAGAACTAGTGGCCGGGTGTTATGGCTCACACCTGTAATCCCAGCACTCAGGAGGCTGAGGCAAGAGGATCGTTATGAGTTCGAGACCAGCCTGGGTTACAAAGTGAGCTCAAGGCCAGCCTGAACTGTATAGTGAGACCCTGTCTCAAAAAGACAAGGGCCAGGGATCTAGTTCAGTCACCTAAGTGCCTGCCTGGCAAACGTGAGGTCTTGAGTTCAATCCCCGGTGCCACAAAAAAAAATAAAAAAATAAGAACTAGTGAAGGACAAAGCTTATACATGGGAAATTATAAAATATCAGAGGAGAAATTAATGCAATTGAGACTAAGAAAACAATATGAAGAAAGCCCTTTGATGGATTAAATAAAATTGACAAACCCTTAACCAACCTTATCAAAAAAGGAAAGAAAAGATGCAAATCCATGCAATTAATAATGAAAATTGTGAAACCACAACAGATGCTGCACAAATCCAGATCATCAATAGCTACTTCCAGAATCCATACTCAAATAAGATGGAAAACTACAGAAGAAATAAACTGATGTCTAGTTACATATGAATCACCAAAGCTGAATAAAGATAATATAAAACATCTAAATAACCCACCATCAGTCAATGAAAATGAAAATGTAATTAAAAACCTAACAAGAAAGAAAATCTCAAGTTCTGAAAGATTCACTGACGAATTCTACAAGAAATTTAGAGAAGATTAAATGCCTCTACTACTCAAACTCTTTAATAAAATTGAACCAGAAGCAGTACTCCCAAAATCATTCCCCAAAGCAACTATTACCCTGATACCAAGAGCAGAGAAGGACACAACAAGAAAAGTCCAATCTCTCTAATGAGCACAGATGTAAAAATCTTCAATAAGATGCTTGCAAACAGAATGTAGCAAATTTTCAAGATTAGACACCATGACCAAGTAGGAATCATCCTAGGGATACAAGGATGGTTCAACATACAAAGATGAAGAGAGGGCAGGGGAATGGGTAAAAACGAAGAATCAACCTATATCATGTGCAGGTACAAATTTCCTATGATGAATGTGTTCATTATGCATATCTAAAATGTAACAATAAACTTTATTAACTAATTAGGAAGGAGTTCTCACACACTTGGATATCTCATAGTATTATAATTTGCAGATTGGAGCGTAGGATAAAAATACATAATGATGCAAAGAAAATTCCATTTAGATTTTCTCATTTCAGACCTCCTCCCAGTTGTAGTATCAGAGTTATAATTGCCAAATCCTTTCCAGATTAAGCATAAGAAGGAGGAGACAAACATGAAAAAGTTCTTTTTTTTAAAGTGGGCTTATTCTTCAGGCAGTTTTCATCGTTTTTATTTACTATAGACAGAATCCCATGAAAAATTCCTATTCTGTAATATATTCTGGAAACTATCTGCTTTTAAAAGCAAAGATGTCCAGTAATAGATTTAAATTTTCTATACATGAAACCTCTGATTTTAATGACAGTAATATTTTTCATGTGCAGGTATATCCAGTGAGAAAACATATTGAATGTTCTACCTAAGATAATTGTCTTCTTTTTAAAATAAAAGCTGGGATTCTTTTTCTGGACACGTGTGTGTTGTGTTTATAAGTATCTCTGTATAGCAAGTATAGTGCTTTCTTAATATACATAAAGCTAGTTCAACATTCATATTTAGTTCTAGAGTTGTGGAGTGACTTGCTTTTAAAATCGCAAGTATTTTAGGCTAGTACTTTCATCTTCATACAAATATTGACTCACTGGAAGTTAGAAATAGGTATCTTTCTAGTTTCAAAATATTTACTTCCCCTGAAAATTCTAAGGAGAAATAGCTTTTATTAAAAACCCTCTCCAAATAACTACATTAATAGTTCTGTTTAATTTTTATATTAGGAGAAAAAAATTACTTTCCCTAAAATGTCCATTTTTTGCTTCCACTTTACAAAAAACTCTTTCAGCTGTAAAGAACAGGTTGTGAATTAAGATGTTTAAGGTATGATCATCTCTTTACTTTCTTCTAATATCAAATATATTTACAACTATATCCATGCTACTCCAAGTCTACTACCAATTTCCTTCATCCTTAGATATTCTTAACCATCTATTTTCTGAAAGAATCAATTCTGTCAGCTCTGCTGCAACAAAAAGATATCAGTATAAATCAGAAAGATTCCTGGAGCCAGATTCCTGAAATACATTGATCAAAGGCAGAGATGATAATTTGGATGCTAAATTTAAGGGTAAGGATGTTGCCTATACTCAGAAAAAACTGTTTCCAAACAAAGTCAAGGGAAAACTTTAAGGAATGTCAGAGAAAAATTTTATCAGAGTTATACAGATAAGAATGTGATTTTTAAATAAGGACAATGAAAAAATCTAGAATAAAGAAACAAAA
This sequence comes from Cuniculus paca, assembly GCA_004365215.1. Classification (NCBI taxonomy): domain Eukaryota; kingdom Metazoa; phylum Chordata; class Mammalia; order Rodentia; family Cuniculidae; genus Cuniculus; species Cuniculus paca. The sequence continues at coordinate 7,734 of RJWT010040801.1, forward strand.
GGTTATAGTCTAGATATTTCTTAGGCATTGAGCAGAATGATGGCACTTATGATCCAGTCACCTCTGGAAAAATGCATTAATTTAAGGTTGTCAATCTGAGAAAATTTGAGAGTAGGATTATCTATGAAACTATGAGTCATTTGGAAATAAGATTGTAAAAGTTGTTACTATTACCTTTTTTCTATCTTTATTATGACATTGTTCTTAGATAATTGGGAAACAGAAAAAGAAATAGCAATGATCAATTAACAAAACAGGAAGCACATAAAATGAAGATATTTTGCTCCACTTTCAGCAAAGTACCTATTCTTAAAAGGTACAGGAAGTATGTATACGTCAAAAAGCTGCTAGTTCTCTTACCTAACCAGCTGAGTCATAAAGTGATTGCCCCTTTCTTTTTCTTTGTGATATCATATTTGGTTGTTTAAGATGGCTTATTTCACTCTAACATTTAATTAATTTATAATTAATGGTACTATTTTTGTAACTTATCAAATCTTGAAAGGTGAGAGTTCTGGTTTTCTTAATACTTAAAACTTTGCTTGGAACAATTGCCTAAAGGTAGTTCGATCTGATTCTGGAGACCTTGCCTTCTCTGTTCAAGTGACCAAGCCTTTTCTCTGAAAACCTCTTCATCTTCACAGTTGCATTTAATTACTGTGATTAGTAAGTGAAAGGAACTGATAAAAATTTTTTAAGAATGACATAATTTTGTAGTTCAGCATGGCCTCAGTAGCTTCCTAGACCAAAACCTATCTAGTGTAATAATTATATCTTCATGTTAACTGAAGAGTAAGTTTTCATTCTTGATCAAATCATGCCACATAAACAAAAATAAAATATTTAAGGAGTTAGCTTTCATATGAAAGAAGAATCAGATTATATTGTAACTCTCATCCTCCTCTTGTCCTGTTCTTGGCATTAGTTAGGTGAAAAATCAAATCTTCCTTATATATAACCTGTGAAACATCAAGCAGGGGATAAATCCTTTCTTCTCTAGACTAATCATCTTCAATCTTTTAAGGCACTATTCTTCCAGGAAGAAGAAATTCTCTATTTAGTCCAGAAGGCATTCCATTTATTTGGCAAGTTACACTCTTTCTCTCACCTAAAATATAGGGATTTCATAAAATAGCTCAAAATTAATTCATCTAAATATAAAAAAGGAAGGCAGGAAATCAAAGCATGTTGTCTTTTATCAAGTTGTATCTTGATTTCTGACCAGTTAAATTATAAAGCTTTCCTATTTTGCGATTGTTGCTCCTATTGTTAAATAGAGAAAAACACTCTCCAAAAGTAGGGACGATGCAACTGAATTTTACCTTGTTTATTGCATCTCGGTGAAGCAAAAGAAAGGCTATACTCACAGATTGTGGTTCTAAGTGGATTCTCCTGAGTTGAGATGCAGGAATGTGGCTTTATTTCCTAAATATTGGCAACACAAAAAGAAGTCATACCTACCTACATATAATCTTTTCCTTTCTTCCATTTCTCCTTTCCCCATCCCGGCTATTTGTTCCTTTTGAGTCCTTTGTTTCCCTTTCATTATTACATTATCTATCATACATTTTGGATCTTATTGCTCTTTCAGTTTTTTATTATTGTTTATTTTTTACACTAGGGAGACAATACAATATTTACAAACGTGAATCTGATTTATTTTACTTATGTATATAGTTTCAAGTTGCCTCCATTTACCTATGCTTTCTAAAATTAAAAATTAAAAAAAAAAAGAAGTCATGCCTGCAGAAATCTCTGGACCTTTGTAATATCGATGATCATGTCAGATTTATTTATAGAAAATAAATGGGACTGAATATGGATTTCTAAATTTCTTTTCACTAGCATATAAAGAAAACCATATGATTAGACCTTGATCTTGTGTCAATGTACTCTAAAGTATTGATGATAGAATATAATGTCCAAACCTTCATTATCTGATCACAGATTTCTGAAAATTTCTAATGCATCTTACTTATCATGATCTTTTGTATATTACTAACAGAGAACCCAACTAGTCACAAACTACTGCTGAGCCTATATTTTAAGGCACAACTCTAAGAATTACAAAAAAATAACTTTAATCCTTGTTGTGGTTTAGATGTAGAAGGTCCATCAAAAAGCCTCATGTGTTTAGAGGTAGAGCTTTTGGACTGTGATTGGATCATAAGGATGATTTGCACAACAAAGATTAATCCATTGATGAGTTTATAATTTCATGTGAGGTTCGGAAATTGGAGCTGGTAAAAAGAGGCTGGTCACTCGGGTTATTAACTAGAAGGATATATCTGTCTTCACCTCAGTTCCTTCCTTCACTCTCTGCTTCCTGGCTGCTATGCCATGAACAGCTTCCCTCTAACAGACCCTTCCACCATGCTCTTCTTGCATTTGAGCCAGTTGAATAGAAACTGTATCCTCTAAAAAATGTGAGCCAAAATAAATCTATCCATTTTTAATCATGGGTATTAGGTTTTATATCCTGTGAAAGGTAAATGATTAAGACAGATTTTAGCACCAGAGAAACGGGCCTGTTGCTATGACTAAAACTGGCCATATAGTTCAGAATCCTTTGGGAGTGCTTAGAAGGAAGAGTTGGAAAGGTTTGGAGCTGCACCTATAAAGTTGGGATACAGAAAAGTACACTTGCTAAAAAGATTATCATTAAAGAGGCCAGTTTACATTAGTACAATAAATAAGAGGGTTTGAAACATTTTTTAACCTATTGTAAAATTTTCAGCAAAAAATGAGATTCCGTTATTCCTGAATTCAAAGGGCAAAAGTGAAAGACTATTTTGAGAACAAAGTCCTAGGGACCACAGTTTATTCAAAGCCAACTAGAAAAGATTTTTCTAGAGTTCAACAGTCTAGGTGCTCAGGGGATTCTAAAGCCATGATCCAAGGGGCTGGCTACTAGGTTAGCTGACACTTTCCATACAGTTCTGGTTTTACATGCATAAAAGATGCAAGAAATGTGGATTCAGGGAGACTTTCACACAGATTTCAAAAGAAAGCCTGGAAGGCAAAGTGGTGTGTCCTTTAGAGGTCATGACATGAAACGATGAGAATAAAGCCAAAAGTGTACCAGATAACCCAGGAAGCTGGCAGAGCCAGGAACATAGTACACCTGCTGAAGAAAGCTGCAAGTGATTGAAGTCATCTCAAGAGATACTATGAAGGCTGCACCCACCAATGCTGTAGCCCTTTGGAGCACACATCTCGCTACATCTTGACCTGATTGCAGGACAGGATTTAACGTTTTTCCTGCTGGGTTTTGGCCTTGTTTGATCCCATTCCTTTATCTGCCCATTTCTCTCTTCTGGAATGGAAATGTTTACTCTGTGTTGTGTTCAACTTTTTTTTTTAAACAGGGGCTCATATATACAAGTGTAACTGTAAGAAAGTGATTTAGTCATGAGGGCATTATAACTCAACGTGCTCTTAAGAGGACGGGTCAGGTCAAAAGAAGTGTGTCAGGAGGGCACAACCTGGAAAGAGATATCTCCCTTCTTGGATACTTCCTTCTCCCTCTGCTTCCAGGCTGCCATGTTTTCTTGTTTCCACCATCAGACTTTTCTATTATGTCCTTCCTGTCTTATAGCCAGCAGACCATAGACTGAATCTTCTAAAATCTAGAACCAGGGTAAAACTCCCGTTCCTTAAGTTGTAGGTATTGCATCTTATGTCCAGTGATGGGAAAGTGACCAAAATAACCCTCGTGCATCCCAGAAACACATAGTTTTTTTACTATATGTCTTGTTACTCTTTTCTCGTTTTTGAGACAAAATACCTGATGCCCAAAATGAAGGAAGGAGAGGTTTATTTCTTACACTTATGGAGGTTTTAGCCCATACTCAAGCTGGTTCCAAGGCAGGGTGGGTTGACTAGGGGGGTCAGCAGCCCATGGCAGCTGCAAGCTGCAAGAGCTAACCGTGCAATGGAGGAAAAAAAAACCATGCCCCCATTCTGACCTTACATTATAAGTTGGCTCCACCCCTTGGTGGGTGCAGAACTAACACCGCCAATCCCAGCACCAGACAATGAATCAATCACAAATGCTAGACTTAGCCACTTCCATGACTACATGAGTCTTGAGGGGCCCACCTATACACAAACCATAACATTCCACCCCTGGCCCCCCAAAAACTCATGTACATCCCTTATACAAAAGACATCTTCAAGAGTTGCCAAACTCCTAACAGTTTCAGCATTGCTGAAAAGTCCAAGTGCCAAGTCTCCTCTGAGATCTAAGGCAAACTCTTAGCTGCAAGCCCCTGTACAAATGAGAACAAAGTTAAACACTTCCCACATGCAATGGCACAAGACAGACATTATCATTTCAAAAGTTACAAACGGGGATACAAAGCATTGGAACCAAAGTAAGTCCAAAATCCAGCAGGGCAAATGTTAAGTCCTGTAGCTGTATGGCCAGCATCTGAAGCAATCTGTGGCAAATTGTAAGCTCCAAAGGATTCCTGTGGCTCCACCCCCATGGCACTTTTAGGAGTTTTTAGTTCCCACAGCTTCTCTCTTAGACCCACTCTGCTCAATCTTTGCAGCTTTCCATAGATGAACCACAATCCTGGCTTTTTTGAACTTCTGGGGTCTCCATTTTGGCTTCACACTCACAGCTTCACACATTGCCCTCTCAAGGGCACACTGTCTGGCCTCCCAGGCCCTCTGAAATTGGGGTGGAAGCCTTTTT
>RJWT010040802.1:0-12455 GCA_004365215.1 Cuniculus paca
ACAGGAGGCAGAGTTAGTCTTGTCCTGTCTTGGTCATTGGCTGGCTCATCTCTGACGGGCTCAGAGTGTGCATCGTAGAGGATGAGTTTGGTGCTTCCTGCGCAGGATTCATACCTGCTGGAAGAGGTTCTGGGTACATGGGGGACTCATTGGCTTCTCTGGTGACCTGCTCTGTTTCCCCTTCACAGCTGCAAACCCCCTGCTCTGTTCCACTGCCCGCTACCACTGCAGGAATGGCCTCTGCATCGATAAGAGTTTCCTCTGCGATGGGCAGAATAACTGCCAGGACAACAGCGATGAGGAGGGCTGCGAAAGTTCTCAAGGTAGGAGCCTATCAAGTTCTAAAACATAATTGCAACCCATCAGGGAAGACAGGGGCAGGAAGAAACAACACCCACACCCTCAGCGGAACACAGCAGCTGCGTTCTTTCTGCATTTGACCTTGCAGCCCTAGTTGCGTGGTCTTAACCATATTGTGTCTTTGGTAGTCTTCATATATTAAATGTCATATGTGTTTCCTTTTCAAAATTACAGTGCCCCAGCTGTGTCTCATACTGTCCTGTTGCTCTCCTGTGGTTTTCTAAGTCATTACATTGTTGGGGGTCATCCAAGTCGCTTCTTTGTATTAAATTACTTCTTTGGGATAAATTCTGCAAAGAAAGACACAGTCCTGGCTACATTTCACCGTACAGCTGTTTGAAACAGGAATTATTTTTAAGTGTGCATTTCTGCTGGCATCGTCGGTGCTTGTCGTTTTTACCATAATATCACAGACACTCACTGCCGTTCTCTTTTTTTCCATTTTTGCCAACTTAGTAGTCATGGAGTGATCTGCGTTTCTCTGGCTATGAGCAGAGTTAGCATTTCCCTCTTATGTTTATTTCCTACTTTGTGTCCTCTTGTGTGGATGGCCTGCACCGATCAAGCTCCTGATTCCAGTGCTACTTTATGGAAGCCAGAGGATGGAGGGATGAGCTTTCTTAGGAGGCCCAGGGAGGACATGTGGGGTGGAGTCTTCCCCATTAAGTCTGACTCAATACTTTTTTTAGCTCGCTGACTCTTGTGCAGTAAACATGCATTTCTTCAAAGATTAGGAATAAATACAAAAGTTTTAAAATGTGTGCCTATTTTAATGTCATAAACCGGTATTATACATATGTAATCTTTACTTCTGTCCCTTTATAATCTTTTATGACTGTGATTTCCCCATATTATTGCTTGTTGGTCATTTGGCATTTGTTTTGACTGTTACTCAGCATTCTGCTCTGTGACTATGCCAGACTTATAGGTTTGAAAAAACTGTAAACAGACAAATAAGAAATGATGCTTGATGGGTTACTAATATGTTGGGAGGTATGATACGTGGATAAGTCCCATGGAGGTAAGTGCAGGTTATTTTCAGGGTCCTGGCTTCTGTTTTGTTTTGTGTTTATTGTGTTGTTAAAGGTGAATGAGTGCAGCAGACAAGGTGGTGCACAGCTGTAATCACAGCATTCTGGAAGGCTGAGGCAGGAGTATTGCACATTAAAGCTCATAGTGACTTAACAAGATCCTGTCTCGAAGGGGATGGGATGGTGCTCAAGGTGAAGATACTGGGTTACACTACCAGTGCAAAAAAAAAAAAATCAACAAATAGGCCTACGTGTACTGGTGAGAGTGAGCCACAAAGCAGGTATTATGATCCATCCAAATCTGTGTGCTGGAGGACTATAGAAAAGGCAGCATGTGTATCGGTGTAGACTTTGCCTGAATTCATGCAGCAAACACCTAAGGGAAGCAAGTCTTGGTAGAATCAAAGTTTCTGATTGTCCTTGCAGAAAAATTTCCTTCTTGGGTCTTCTCTTCACCAGTGGTTCTCAAAGTGTGATCTTCACCCAGCAAGAGCAGTGATACTTGGGAACTCTTTAGAAATACAAATGCGCCGGGGGCGTGGTGGCTCACCCCTGTAATCCCAGCACTCGGGAGGCTGAGACAGGCGGATCGTTGTGAGTTCGAGACCAGCCTGGGCTACAAAGTGAGCTCAAGGCCAGCCTGAATGGCATAGTGAGACCCTGTCTCAAAAACCCCAGGGCCGGGGATCTAGCTCAGCGGCCTAAGCGCCTGCCTGGCAAGTGCAAGGTCGTGAGTTCAATCCCCGGTGCCGCAAAAAAAAAAAAAAAAGAAATACAAATGCTGGGGACCCAGGCCAGACCCCATGAGCCACTGAGTCAGCTACAAGGCTGGACTCAACCATCTCTGTTGTATTTAACAAACATCAGGGGATTCTGCTGCACACTGAAGTATGAAAGCCACCGTTCTACACTAACCTTCAGGGCTTTTTAATCTTGCCATTTGCCTAGGAATTTCTGACCTTCTGGGTATTGCTAACCTTTACACAGACTCAGATTTTTATAAACCAGAACATATGCCAAAGTATAGCCATAGATTGATACTAAGTGGGGACCAACATTCACAAGACCAGGTAAATGTTAGCATTGTTGGAAGAACTGAGGACATTTTTTATTAAATATTGTGTCTAATGTAGTTTTTGATGCGCTCATGTGTCTTCCTTTCACTTATGGAACCCCGAGATATTTAGCGAAAGGACTGGCAAGTCTAGGACCTGTAGGTGAGGGATGCTGACATCTTGGGCAACACCCTCTTCCTGAGCCTGTTAGAGAGTTTGGTTGAGGTGGATTATTGCTTGCCCTTCAGAGTAGTTGCCCTACAAGCTGGTTGGAATTTGTGTTCCTAAATTCTGCCTCTTTCTTTCTCCTTATTCCACTATCAAAATATGAAGTTCATAGAAAAAGTTAGGTGCATACATATGGAGCCAAACAGACACTTAACTTGGAGCAGACTTCCAGAATCTCAGCTTTGTGTCTTCCATACCCAGATGTCGTCCCCATAGACCATAAGCTACAGGCTCACGCACTTCCATCTTCCTCACTGTCTTGCTGGCCCTCTGCTGTCTCTAACGGAGGCCATCGAATAGGTCATCTGCTGCCCTCTGCAGAGGCCCATGTGGCCAGGAGCTGAGGGATAGCCCTGAGCAGCTGCATGGTGAGGTTCAAAGAGACCCTGAGCCAGGGCTGATCCACTCCTGGTTTTCTGACCCTCAGAAATTTAGAGATCAAATGTTGGTTTTTATAAGCCTCTAAGTTTTAGGCATTAGGTAACAAGCACATTGAATACCCTCAGGTAGCCCCCAGGTCTTGTTCTAGTCACTGGGAGCTGCTGATGACTCAAGCTGTGGGGACCAGTGAAGCTTGGAGGGGTTTCACAGGGGGTTGGTAAGAAACAGAAACTGGGAGCACAAACTAACAACAGGCACCATTCTCAGCCTTCTACTTGTATTTTTCATTCTGTTCTCATGAAGTCCAACCACGGTAGGTGATCTTAGAACCCCTGTATTCTGGTTGAAGAAACTCTAACATATGGAGGTAATTCCTTGGCTGAGTCCACACAGTGAGGAAGTGGTAAGTGGTGGAGCCAGGATGGGACCCTGAGTTGTCTGGAGTATGGACGGATGCTTTATTAGTCACTTTCTTGTCTCTGGGACAAAGTACTTGACACCTGGAATTTGAAGGCAGAAAAATTTATTTTGGCTCATAATTTCAGAGGGTTCAGTTCCTGATCAGCGGACTCCTAGGCAGAAATAGTATGGTGGAAGGGCATGGTGAAAGAATAATGCTCAACCTTTGGCAGCCAGGAAGCAGAGAGAGAAGGGAAAAGCTGCAGACAAGAACATGCCCTTACAGGTCATGCCCCCATGCCCTCAGGCCCCACTTCCTAACACCACATTTACTGTGCTTAATCTATTGATGAGTATAGCGCCCCCATGATCCAATCACCTTTCCAAAGCCCCACCTCTAAACACATGACACTATGGAGGAACATTCTAGATCTGAATCATAACAGATACTCTTTGTCACCCTGGATACTGGCATCTGTTGTCATTAACCTGGCCTGGAGCTCCAGGAGATTGGCCAAACCCTTGGTGCTAGAGCTCAAGGACAGAATGTGAAAACTGGTACCTTCTCTTTGTACTCAGGGTTCCCTTTAGTTCAAAAGAATGATGTGCTGTCCAGCTTCCTGCCTCTCGGGATGCTAGATAGCTGAGCTCTTCTCAAAAAGGGTTTTGTCAATTGGCTGCAGTGTCTTTATCTCACTGGCTGTGTCCTGGTGATAAGGCTTCAGGAGGATTTGGAAGGCTTGCTGTGAGGTTTGGCACCTCCCCAGAAGTGAACAGTGATGGCTTCGTCCTGTCAGAAGTGTGTGTGAGTGTGTGTGTGTGTGTGTGTGTGTGTATGAGTATATGCAGTCCTCAAGTTGGCATCTCTGTCAGTGGGTAGGTAAGGGGACAGTAATGAAGTGCCTTCCATATGCTAGACCCTGTGGTGCATGCTGGGGGCTTGGCCCCTTGTTGAATTGTGTTCATTCTCCACCTTGAAATTCATATGTTGAAGTTCTACCCCACGCCAGGATGCCAGGATGAGGCCTTATGTAGAAATAGGGTCATTGCAGATGTAACTAGTTAAGATAAGATCCTACTGAAGTGGGGCAGCCTCTAATCGAATATGACTGGTGTCCTTATATAAAGAGAAATTTAGGCACAGACCTGGACACCGAGGGACTGTTGTGTTAATATAAAGGTAAAAATTGAGATGTCCCTTACACCAGAGATTGTCACGAGAAGCCAGGAGAGAGGCTCAGAACACAGAACAGGTTGTCCTTCACATCCCTTGGAAGGAACCAGCTGTGTCTACCGACACCGCAATCTTGGATTTCCAGTCTCCACAATTGTGACGCAATGGATTTATATCATTTAAGCCCACAGTCACCAGGCCTGGTCAGATGATCAGAGTCCAGCCTGGGTAACTTAGCATGATTCTGTCTCAAAATAAAAAGAGAAGAGAGTAGGGAGATAGCTTAGTGTGATGGCCCTGGGTTCTACCCAGCAGTACTGCAAAATAAAAATAAAAATAAAAATAAAAATAAAAATAAAAATAAAAACCCCAGACTCTGGTCCTCTATTACAGCAGCCCTAGTAAAGTAATATAACCCCCATGAAGTGACACTCAGATAGGGCACAGCCACACCAACAGTCAACAACAGAAGTAGGAGCAGAGATGAGCAAGTGGGGAGAGTGATCAAAATGCAAGAGACAAGTGAAACAAAAACCCAAGGGAGATGGGCAGGACTCAGTACATTTTGAGAAGCGTTGAAAAGACTCTTGTTGGGAAAAAGTGCCAGTCTACCTGCTGGGTAGGGGTTGTAAAGCCAAGCTGGGTGAGTGGACCTCACCCAGTCTGTATTTTGAAATGTTCATTTCTGTACTTGGTGTCTGGGCCTCCTTGACTCTGTCTAGACCCCAGCCCTGGACCTGAGTCACTGTCTACACTGCAACCCTGCACCCTCTCTTTGTCTGTCAGCATCTCTGCTTTCCAGACACCTTTAACCCTGCACTTGGCTTTACCATGCTCCAATTCTAACACCCCAGGCAATTTAAATGACCACTGTGACCACCAAAATGTATTGCTGGAGCCTGGGCTATTGCCAACCTGCAGACCCAGGGAAAAACAATACAACTTTGCCGAGATCTTAGGGTGTATTTGTTACAAAGCATAACTGACTGATGTTTTTCTCCAGGAAATATCTGTGTGACTGTGTGTGTTTAATAGATATTTACTGGTTGTTGCTATGTGCATGCACTATTCCCAAGGGACAGAGGGACATACCAAATTTTCCAAATTTTATGAAACCTTAAGATGCCATTGAGGATTTTGTGAATAGATTTGTTTCAGGGTGACCTGTTTTCTAGCTGTGACCTTACCATTTCAAATGGATATCATTTGAATAAATTGGGTATGGCAAAAGATCAATAAAATGTTTTTTTAAGAGTTAATAGAAAAAAGTTGCTGAGTGTAAGATTCACTGTTATTTTATGTTTCACTGAGAAAGAAAAAATTCTGACCATTAAATTACAACGCACTATTGATTCTAAGACGCATCTCAATTTCAAAGTTAAAATGTGGCAGAATGTGCATTAGAATTGAAGAGTGATAATAGAGAACAAGACAAGTGCTGTCTTTGTGCTGATGGAACTTATGCTCCACAGACATAGAGACAGGCATTACATGGGTCACTGGGTGGGGAATGTGTCGCAAAGCAAAGGCAGGACACTCTGGAAGGGAGTGGCAGGGCCATCTACAGGGTGTCAAGGTCTGCTTGACAAAGCGATGCTGCGATTGAATCTGGAAGGATGAGGAGGCATTAGCAGGACAAGAGAGGGGACAGTGGGGAGCAGGACCCTCTGGGCAGAGGGAGAGCAGGTGAGCAGCTCCAGAGGTAAGAAATGGGATTATTTAAGGGGCAGCCATCCAGAGAAAGTCCAAATCTAAAGTAAAAACAAACAGTAAAAGCAGGTTTTACTTAGAGAAACTATTGCAGCAGGAGAAAGGAGACCTTAGTGTAGTCACCTCTCAGATTTTATTGATTCTAGAACCTTTCAAGGATACAAAAATTCCCAGGTGCTCAAGTCTGTTATATATGATGATGTAATGCTTGGATATAAGCTGTACACATCTTCTGTATGCTTTAAACCATCTTTAGATTACTTATCATGCCCATCGGTACAATTGCAATGTAAATAGTTGGTATGCACTATACTGTATGGTTTAGGGAATAACGACAAGAAACAAATGTCTGCATACATTCAGTGCAGATGTAGTGTTTTGGAACATTTTTAATCTGTGCTTGATGGGATCCATAAATACAGAACCCGAGGATCCAGAGAGACAACCATATAGAACTGGGCCCAGTTAAAATACAACAAGAGAATGGGGGACTTCATAGTCAAGGAGCAGGTTTGGGGTCAGTGGAGGCAAATAAGTAAAGAAACAGCAGGGTTTAGGGAGAGTGTGGCCAAACCTTCTTATCAGGCTTCATACTGAAGGAGGCCAAGGTGACCGGATATCATTTTTGAAATGCATAAGGAGCCCAGTGAGCACCCAGGATGATGGGAGGTCTTGCTGAACTGGCTTAGTGGGATCCTTGCTAGAAGTGGATATTTTTCAGGGAGCAACACAGAAGCCCAGGGTCTGGGCCTAGTGGGGAAGAGTTCAGAAGAGACCGAGTAGAATTTGGCCCAAGAGAGAAGCTTCATTATGGATGGGGAAGGGCAGCCTGCAGGAGTGCTGGAGTGGTCCACTGTGGCCCATTTGTGGACTGGTGGCCTGGGAAACCAATGAAGGAATTGCAACTTTCTCCTGGGGACTATGGGAGGTCACATGCAAGGCACAAGAAGATAGTGACCTGGTAGTAGCTTGGAGCGAAGCGTCAGGAGGCATCAGGTGCTGGAATTTCGAAGACTTGATGACAAGCCGGAAGAGGGCAGCAAGAGATGAAAATAGCCCATGCACATCACCATGGGGACACTTAATTTTGTAGAGCTGGAGGATCTGCTGGGTTATTTTCCAATTGTGCTTGCTTTTTGCTTTGCTGCTCTAAGCCCCCCACTAGCCTGCATAATTGAGAATAAAAAGAGCTTATGCTTTTGGAAGAGACCTTCACTTTCTGTTGCCAAACAGATCCAAATGACTGAGCAGCTAAAGATAATTTCTAGAAAAATCATGGAGGGTATGGAATGAGAGAGATGCTAGTTTTTAATTTGGCTTTTCCAATACAGATTGAAAAGAGCTTTAGGAGAAAAAATAGTTGGGTTGAGAGAATCATAAAAAGTCACAACCTGGAACTCAATGGGTGGTTAATATTTACCATGAGATTTGTAGACACAAGTGATGCTGGAGGGGCTGTGTTAGAGGGACCACAGGAAAGAAGCATCACCTGAAAGAATTCATTCAGCTGTACTTAGAGTAAAACTATTGGAGGTCCATTTAACAGGAGGGATGGGGAAGCCTTTTTTTCTGCTTTTAATGTAAGAATTTGAAAGCCCAGCTGGGCCGGGAAAGACAAAACTGCTGACACCATGGAAAGGAACAGAAGGAGGTTGGAGAGGTTGATTGCTGCCTTTCTGTGCCTGTGGGGTTTTCTTCTTAGTAATTGAGTGTTTGCATCCTGAAGCTTCCTTTTTTTAACCGTTGCAGCGGGAGTGTGAAGATTTCAGAAACATCCCTCATTTGGAAAGAAATCAGAGTGATTCTACAGTCATGGCAGTAATTGCTTCCTGGTCTCCTAACCACTTTTGTAATCTGCAGAGCTATTTTTCTTTTTTTCCAGCTTCTCCTGTTCCTATCTCGTGTAGGTCACCTTTCTCTTACTTCTCCTGGTCCCTGCCTCCCCTGGGGGAATGGCAGAATCTAACCCGGTCACCTGGCTGAGCTTCCTGCTCCCAAGGCAGAAAGACCATGTTTCAGGGCAGTGGGATCAAGTTTGGAGTTTGCTGTTTCTCTCCAAGTCTGCTTTGAGAATTTTTAGAGCCTGAAACTGCTATGTTGTGTTGCTTGATTTTGCGGGAACATTTATCCATTCAGGGACTGACTGCTTTTACTCTCAGCTCTTCTGATACTCATTTCTATCCACACCATTTGCAGGTCATCTGCTTTTGCCCAGCTTCCCCCAGGTACTGGAGGAAAAACAAAGCGAGATTACACTGAAGTTGCTCAGTTTTGTGAGGGAGAAACATAATACCCCACAGATAATTACTCTGAAGTGTGATGGATACTGTAATAGAAGAACAAACGAGCAAATGGGAGCAGGGGGCTGGCAAGGAATGACAGCTTTTCCTAGTGGGGTACAGCAAGCCTTCAGAGGAATGAAATTGCTGCCCAGTCATTGAGGATAAGTAAAAATGAACTCAGATGCAAGTGTGGGTCTAAGCATCAACCCAGAGGGAATAGTGTAATCAAAAGCAGAGCAGCTGTGCGACTAGAACAAAGTGTTCATGTGTGCATGTGTAGGGCGGAAAGATGTCAGGTTGCATTGAGGCTGGCTGGGGAGGACCCTCCCTGCATGCACCAGTGAGAGCCAGAGGAAGATCAGGAGCAGAGATGTGACAGTCTTGCCACATTCCCACAAGGCTCCATGCAGCTCTGTCCTTGTTTGTCTTTGGAAACTCACCAGGCTATCGGTTTGGTTTACTTTTTGGTTCCTCTTGTGAAATGCTACAAAATAACATTTCCCCAGACTGTTTTTCCATGAATTCTCTTCCTTGAGATCTTGTGCCCTTGTAATCCATGTGCTGCTGGCAGCCCTGCTTTTATTGAAAGTCTTCTTTTTGTAGAGCTCATTGTGAGGTGCTGAGAAGTCCAGAGAATTCTTAAGGGCTGCTCAATTCTTCAGTAGCTTATTTTTAAGTTGAAAGAGAAGACCAAGAATATATAGTCAACCTTTTGACCACTACTAACTCAAAAAATGTCAAGCAAAGCCTATGTTTGAAGGTATGCATGATTCCCTATATATCCTGGGTGCCAGGATGCATTAGCTGTGTTGTGTTAGCTGTCCCATCCTCAGAAACCTCCAAGTCATGTTTTCCACTCATGACCTTTGGAAGGGGTAGCCCTCAGCTCTCTAGGATGACTCCCCACCACCTGACAACCACTCACTGTTGACCAAATAAAGAGTAGATACCAGATCCCGGGCCAGTCAGTTCCTGGGCTGACCAGCAGCAAATCAGAATTAAACGAAGACACTCGGGTCAAAATAGCCTTAGAAGGCTGTGCAGATCTGTATGCAGGCTTGGGACCCAGCCATATGGAAGCCACAGTTGGGGGAAGGTAGAATTCACAGACACAGTGCTGATGGATATAGAGGAAATCTGAAAGGCCAGGGCGTCAGCCTTTCTTCTCACTAGAGAGAGAGATGGAGACAGTATTTGATTTGGTCCTGAATGGCTTCACAAGACCCAGCCCTAATTTCCAGGAGGCCTGTGGTTATGGTTTGTATCTAGATGTCCCTCTAAAGCCTCATGAGCTCATGGGTGGGGCTTTTCAGAGGTGCCTGGATCTCAGGTGTGTGAATGTGGATTAAGGTTGTGTAATAACTAGATTAGTTCCCTAACTGGATTAGCATAATTCCGGGTGTGGCTAAGTGGATTTATTGAAGTGAAAAGCCTCACTCTGGGCGTGAGTGGCACTAACCAGTAGGCTTGCAGCTTAGATGGAATACAAAGGGACAGAAAGAAGACAGGCTCACTGCTTCCTGACTCCTGCATGCCCTACCATGGACTTTTCTCTTCTGCCATGCGCCTGTGCAATATTATCCTGCTTTGGAGCCAGCTGACTATGGACTGAAACCTCTACATACTGTGAGCTAAAATGCCCACCACCTCTGCTTTTCTGTGAGGCCGCTGTAGCTGTGGTATTCTAGAAGAAACCATTTCTTTCACCTGAGCTGACTTGAGTGCATTGCAAGCTGTTATAAAGTAGTCCAAGTCATATATTCGTGGAATCATAGAAAACCTACAGTCTGCTAAAAAAAAATGTATCCACATTTCAGGAAAAGAAAAAGTTGTATAAATATTTTAATACTAAATTTATTGAAGCATCATGAAAATCCTAAAGTGCATGTGGACAAAGCAGTCAATTTATTGGAAGTCAGTGTCTGGTGTGTATTAAAATATTTATGCAAGTTTTTCTTTTCCTGAAGTGCGGGTACTTTTTTTTTGGCAGACTCTGTATATTCCATACTTCAGGCACATAGGAGGGATTAAGAAAATAGGAGAAAGGTTCAGAAAAGGCAGATCTGTGCACATCCTTTGGGGTACATGTTGGTGTGGTTACTGAGGGCTTGTTCTATGATTCTAACATTAGTTTCTTATTTTGAAAGACTTAGATTGGTACACGGACTCCATATTAGTAAGCATACAGATTTAGCTGCTGTAATAAAGGGACTCCATTATACACGAGTTAGTAAAACATGAAGGAAATAGCTTAAATAAATGTCATAAATTAAACAAATGTTTTTACTCAGAATACCTCAGAGATGAGCAATCTAGAACAGCAGGGAGCTGCACCCTCATGCGGGTTCCCAAGGCTGTTCCAGTATTAGCTGTTTTATAGACCTCACAAAGAAAGGAAGAAGGACAAGACCAGGATGGGATGGGCAGCTCCATCTTGAAGGAGGTGACCCAGAAGTTGTACGTGTCACTTTTCCTCATGGTCCAGTGGCCTGAATATAATCACATGACCATATAATCACCTAGCTGCAAGGGAGGGTGAGATAGTCTCTTCCTCCCAGTGGGTTCTTCTTTGCCCAGCCTGAACTCAAGAGTTTATATTATAAAATGGCAGAAAGGAAGAAGGAGTGGATACTGGGAATTAATTAGCTCCAGTCTCTGCCACAGATTTTTTTGAACTGAGCCAGTTAAAAGGTTACTTTACATCAATAACATGCCGCAGACTTTTAGAGGAATTGTCACTGCCCTGAGTGGCATTGATTTACACAGCCTGAGAGAGAACACTTGGTGTGTGCTTTGCTTTCGAGGGCTCTCACACAGCTGAACACTCTAGCACCAACAGGGAGAAGCCTGGTGTTGGTGCCAAGGGTACTTCCGGTGTTGGCTGTCCTTCCCCTCACCCCAAGTGTCAAGCTGACGAGGCTTCGTGTTATTGGTCTCTTGCTTTATGGGCTCCTTTGTCATAAAGCTTTTGTGACCCTGAGAGAACCAAGCTTTTATCCTGATTTCAGAGTGTGACCAAGGTTACAGTTATTCTTCCAGATGACAGGAACCTAACTCTGGTTTTGCTTTTTCTCAAAGAGGTCAGTCAGCCTCCAATTTGGGTCACTTTGCATCTGAAGGAAATCTCCAAGGACGGCTGCTCTGCCCTCACTAGCTGATCTTTCAGCCACCTTTCCCACATGGCTCAGAAATCTTTCATGGATTTTCCCTCGAACTTACTTTGATCTGCCAGTGGCTCTTGCTTCCCTTCTGGAAATATGCTGTTGCAGAGCAGTGGGGGCGGGGGAGGCTGTAGCCTCTTTCCTTGTACATACCCCTCCCTGTCTACAGTCCTGTGACTTCTGTCTGTCTCCTAACCTAAGTGTGACCGTCTTAAAGTATATCCACAGATTCTTTGTCAAGTCTCTCTTTGAAAGATAGAGCCTATGTCCCCTTTCCTGGAAACTGCCCCAGCTTTTGTGATGTTGGACCAACAGAGTATGGCAGAGTGACGCCATGTGGCTTCTATGCCTAGGACATAAAAGAACCCAGAACTTCTTCCTTATTCTCTGCATTTGCCCCTCTTCAGAGCTTCAACCACAAGGTAAATACGGTGCCCTGTGGCCACCATCTCATGATGAAGCCCAAACTAGTTACACAAGGAGATCATGGGGAGGTGCGTGAGATGGCCAGCCATTGGCTATTTCACCCGCTGTCTGTTTGCAACAACTTGGGAGTCCCCACACCAAACTTCCACTGCCTTCCAGAATTTTTAAACAATAGAAAGTGTGAGACAGATGAAAATGTTATTGCTTTGAGTCACCGAATTTGGGAGGGACATTGTGTCATGCAGTAG
>RJWT010040803.1:0-12433 GCA_004365215.1 Cuniculus paca
TTTAAAATAAAAATAAAAAAACACACCATAAATCTCAGTTGCTTTTTACCTAGATATTTACCGAAATGTAATGAAAACTTATGATTAATTGAAAATCTACATGTTAATGTGCATGCAGGTTTTATATTAAAGCAGTTTCAGTCATAATTTCATGTATCAGAAAATAATAAAAACCTCTAATTAGAAAAAGAATTAAAGGGGTTCAATATCACATGGGCCCTTCTCAGCAAAAAGTAAATCATCTGCTTATACTTTCAGAAATACACAGAAACATAAAATGCATTATAGCACAAGAAGGTAGCTAGAATTCCAAGGCCACATATTCTGTTTTTCCTATTTATGTATATAAAATTTAGGGAAAGATAAAAGTAAGAGGCCAGAAATGGATCCATATTTGCCAGAACATGGAGGAAGGAGAGAATTTGACCACAAAAGAGAATGGTGACATCCTTGGGGGATGAAATATTTCATATATTGATGGTGTTGAATCCAGTGGTATACAAGCAAGGATGTTGTAATGTATTTGTCAAAACTTAAAGAATTATGGGCTAAAAAGCATGAACTGTGCACTGTGGTAATTGTATCTTATCGAAAAAATGAAAAAAATATAAATTTCCTATAATCAAAGTGTAATTTCATTACTAGTCCTAATGTATCTCAGGCTGATATAAAGAAGCAAATCTGTGGAATGGAGTATAAAACACCACTGTCAATATATTTAATTTTCTAGCTGAAAATGTATTTTGGGTCTTATATTATTTTAAAATATTATGTTATAATTTGATGCATATGCAATAGTATATGTAATTTATTTACAAAATTTGTCATCTACTACCTAAAATTTGACT
Source organism: Cuniculus paca (assembly GCA_004365215.1). NCBI lineage: Eukaryota > Metazoa > Chordata > Mammalia > Rodentia > Cuniculidae > Cuniculus > Cuniculus paca. The sequence goes on from RJWT010040803.1 coordinate 849, forward strand.
GATGTCACTGAAGATATTTATGTGCATCTTACTGACTCTAGTCCAATATGCCCCTCATTGGAAATCCAAATGCTTACCTTGTTAATAACAAATGAAAAATAGTTTAAATACAAATGTAAATTTTCTTGAAATATTTCATTTAGACCATAGTACTTACTTTATTATAAGTATATTTTGTAAGGCATAGTTTTGTCATTTATTTATTCATTTTAAAAACAAAAGAAAACAATGGACAGAAACAATAAAGAATTTCAAAAAGTAGTAGGAAATTAACACTAGTTTATATATTGCCTATTGTTATCTTAGATGTAGTTGTTCAGGTTACAAGATTTAGGCATGGAAAAAATGATCAAACATTCAAACAATAAGAGCACAAACTGCTGTTTTTGATGAACTTACAGAGATTAGTAGTTTAGATATCTATCTTGTATGTATATATATACACACATGTATATGTATACTTATATGCATATTATCTTTTCCCTTCTTCCTTTTATCCATTCCGCTATCCCAGATGTTCTTTCCTTTTGAGAACTTTTTTTCCCTTTAATTTTCACAATATCTATTATACATTTTGGATCCTATTACTCTTTCAGTTTTGCTTTTAACAATAGGGAGACAATAAGAAAAACAATTTGTTTATATACACATAAAATAGTTAAGATGATTGTACTACTAATTCTATTAGCTCTTGGAAAAGAACAATTAATACTCATAATTAGACCTATTTGCATGTCTATATTTGGTCATCTAAGCAACTCTTTAGAAGATAACTATATGCAATATTACAACCATTGTTAAATTCTTATCATCTTGTTTTGAAACTGTACATTGTTACTGGTTTGGGATTTTTGTTATTTTTGTAGTTGTTGTTTTGTGTCTTTTTTGTTTTTCTTTTCTGTGTTTTTTTCTCTTTAAAATAAAAAATGGGATATTTACACATATGAGTTTGATTTATTTCACTTATGAGTATGGTCTCAAGTTGCATCCATTTACTTATAAAAGCCTCAAGTTTATCCTTCTTTATAGCTGAGTAATACACCAGTGTATAAAAAATAACATCTTTTTTATCCATTCCATGGTTGATGGGTATTTGGGTTATTACCAAGATTTAAATATCACAAATTGTGTTGCTATAAACATAGGTTCACGTATATCACTGGGAAAGATGTTTTAACTCTTGCTAGTTTTCTAATTATTTTCCATCTTGTTAATCTTCTAAGATTTGATCATATTGCTGCATGTGCTTGCAATTGTACCTTTTTCCTGCTGTGCATTATTCCATGAGTGAATTTACCATCTATTTCTGTAACTATATGATCCATGGTCAACTGCCTTGTTTCATAATTTTATATTTTAAATAATCTTCCTTTAAACATCCTGAAAGAAATTAATTGGTGCTAAGTAGGGTATTTATTTTTGCAGATGACTGCATTTTCCCTTATGCTGCAGTGTATATAAATTGCCCTGTAATTAGCATTGTATAATAGTTCCATTGCTCTGCTTATTTTCCAATATTTATATTATAAAAAGTTTGATATTTTTGTGAATGGAATGTATACCAGACTGTATTATTTTAGTTTAGTCAATAAATAATTTGAAACAAATATTGAATAAAATTATTTTTATTTAAAATGGTTTTAAGATAGTTTTCTTTGGATTTTTTAAATTTAATTTTAATTATAATGTAGTTTTAACTTGTCCATGCACTTATTTCTATTATTTTGCTGTTCCTTATTTTCTGATTGTTCTCTTTTTATTATTTTATTGTAATGTATAAATATATAATTCTATGTAGGTTAGCTTCTTTATTGTGTGTCAGTAGCATTGAGTATGAAGTTTGTAGTGTAATAGTTATACTTTCTATAATATCAATGGAAAGTACCATAGACAATAAAAATAAATATTAAAAATAGAAACCATACACAATGGTGAAACTATACAATAAATCTACCTACCCAAGTCTCTGATTTCTATTCCCAGATAGGAACACAGCACTCCTAATCTGCCCAATAGAAGTATTTTTATATATAATCATGTGTCTTAGTTTCTTTTCTCTCGTTGCTGGCACAAAATACCTCGCATCCCAAATAAAGGAAGGAAAGGTTTATTTAGCTCACAGTTGTGGTGGTTTCAACGCATAATCAGCTGGATCTAACGCAGGGGGGCTTGGCACAGGGGCAACCAAGGTTGTTTCTATTACTTATTCATTAGAAATTGTGCACAATATACATGCATATGCTGAAGAAATAAAGCATACAAATTAATTCAGAAAAAATACAGTAGATAATTCAAGAAGAGTTTTAATTCCTTTGGTCATTATTGTAAATTTCTTATTGCTGCTGCATTATTTCATGAATAAAGTCCTTTGCACTCTCAAGAGAAAGCCTGCTGGTTTCCAAAGAATGAATCCCTCGGCAGATCACGAATTTAATTTGTTTTCCCTTAGGATACATCAGCTATGGAAGGTTCCACTCAGATTCTTAGGCTTGTATTCGTGGCTTGTAGAATATTCTATATGATTGCCACATGAGACCCAAAATGCAGGTTTCACTCACAGTCAGAGAAAATGGGTGTCTTGGTTACATTTTCTTCATTGCTGAGGCAAACACCTGACACCCAAAATGAAGCAAGGAAAGGTTTATTTAGCTTAGAGTTTCTGTGGATTTCAGTGCATAATCAGCTGACTCCAAGGAAGGGTGGCATGGCACTGGGGCAACACTTCAAGGCAGCGGCCAGAGCAAAAGGGGGCAGCTGTTCATGGCGGCTGCAGGCGGCAAGGGGAACCACGCCAAAGACCAAACACACACCCCCATTCCGACCTTACATTGCATGTAGGCTCCACCCCAGGCAGGTGCAGAACTCACACCACCAATCCCAGCACTAGACAAAAAGTCAATCACAAACGCTAGATTCAGCCACTTCCATGACTACATGAGGCTTGGCGGGGGCCATCTATATACAAACGGTAACAGTGGGTCTGCTAAAGGGCAGATGGGAGCAGAAACAGGGGCTGTTTTCTCCTTCATGATGGTTTGAATATTCCTTCCCTTACCTAAATAATTCATTTTGTGCAACTCATCATGTGTTAACCCTTTCACTTGGGAGCCTTTTCTTTTCACAGCAGAGGTTTTCAGTGTTTGGCAGTCTGTCATACTTTCTCAGGAAGACCTAAGATTTTTCTGTAGGGCTTTTTCATGTGAACAACCTCTTCAGGCAATTTTACTTTATTTGAGTTTGTTCCAAACATTCTAACAAACTGAACTACTAGAAACAATGATTATGCAAAAAAGTCATAGATTGTATCTGCATGTATAAATGACAGACTTATTCCTCTGGTAGAATGGCACAAGAGGTTTTCACAAACTGAAATTCTGTCTAAGCTGGAGTGTGACATCATCTGGCATCAGGTCTTGCAGGTGTCATGCTTCCTCATTATGCTATCACTGCTCATATAATTTGGTAGAAGTTGTCAAGTCCCTGGGGTATTATTACAGATATAGGGACATATTTTTATTGAAGAAGGAAGGAGTTTTAGGAAGACACCACCTGAATGGCTGAAAGACCAAAGAGTTCAGCTACTACTTGTGAGAATCTTTCATCATTGACTGTTCCAACATATTGAATCTCAGTTTTCTCCATGTTAGATCCATGGTTCATCAGTCAGGTACCTAAAAGTGCTTGTACATCTTAAAAGTGAATCTTTTATTCTTGTTGTTTCATTACCATAACTGACTGAAAAGTGAAATTTTCTCACACTGAACTTGTGGTTGGTAAATATTTTGTTTAGGCATGCCATTAAAAATATATTTTACCTTGAAATTTTCTACTAGTTAAGGCAATTTTTTACATAGTTGGAGAACCATGCAGCTTTATTATTCTATCAAGATATTTTTCCCATCAGGTGAGAATTTTTAATCTATTTTTTGCTATGAATATTGACATTATATTTAAATATCTTTATATGTTTTTAAATGTCATGAAATTGTATTCCAGCCTTTGCTGTGTTAGGTACAGAGCATAGTAGGTAAGCATGAGAACAATACATAAATCCTGCAACAAAGCACCTTTTGATTTCTTCACTATGACTGAGAAAAATATGTAAATAATTTTAGTGTTGCTGAATGTTTTATTTGTTATATCACACAACAGGCTGAGTAGAATTTATTTACATAGTCATGAAAGCACAGCATAGTTGTTGTTCCATGAAGCAATTCTTCTATCAAATGAGAATATTCAACTACTTTCATATAGTAAATATTATTTAAATATCATTATAACTAGGCATCTGCTTAATGCAATTTAAAACATTTCTGAGAACCTGAGGTAGTGGGGAGTCTTGTCATAAATATGAAGACTGTATCCTTAGAAGTATTTCTAGATGCACCAATCAGTCTCACATTTTCATTTTTTATGATTGAACAGAGCTACGTAAGACATCTACAATTATTCTTAGAGAAAAAAGCCTTTATTTTCCAACCTCAGGACAAGACCCAAAATGTGAGTTCATAAAACACTGGACAAAGGATACTGGCTGAAAATTCCTGTGACATGTCAAAATGCAACAATGTGTTATATTCTCATTGGAGGTATCTGAATTGGACTCATAAGGCTAGGAAAGCATTGAAATTAATTAGAGCATACAAAGTATAATTAGTTTCAGCAGTACACTTAATATATGTTTACCTTCCATTTCGCCAAATGACAATTGATACATATTACATGGAAAACAAATAAACCAATACATTTATTCCTCTTTTTTATAGTACACTATATTTGTATAATACATTAACATATAAACATAATTTCTTTCAGTTATGTATTTGAATCAGAAAATATAAAATTACATGTCATATCAAATATGTTAGACTGCAAAGGAATAAATACCTATTAGACTCTGGAAGGTTTAATGGACTTTTATGAGTAAATTTTAAAATTATTCCAACAAATATGTTAATACTTGTAAACTTATGTCCAGAAGTAATTCACAGCCATTTACAGAATCTTACAAATTTTATTGTAAAGTGCCATATATAGTATTTTTTCTATAAAAAATAAGAAAATGTGTTTTGAAAATTAGAGCACAAGACACACTCTTACATTTCAACAGGTATGAAAAAAAATTTTTTTTGGTCAACAGCTGCAACAGTGGCACATTTCTTAAATCAGATGGAAGTTCTGAGAATGAGCTGTGTGGAATTTTCCTCACAGCTGTCTTCTAAAGACAACACAGACTCTTCTTGCACATGTCTTTGTCTTCTTTCACCTTAAGCCCATGTGCATGGAATTCTCTTGCTCCTAGCCACAATATGTTTATCCACATGTAAGTATTGTTAGCACTCATATACAATAAAATAGACAATTCCTAAAACACACAATTTTAATCTATACCTCAAAACAGGATTCTTGATTTGTAAGTGTATTATTCTTTATGTCTTGGACTATGTTGATAATTCTCATTAAATTGTCCAAGGTCAAGGTTTACACAGAAACTTTGAAAAAACAATAATAAATGCATTCATTTTAGATTTTATCAGATACTCTACAATGTTCTAGACCCTTTACATGTAATAAAAACATCTTAAGAGATATATGCTGCAGGTATCCCCATGTTCAAGTGATGAAATGGAGATGCAGGAACATTTACTAAGTTGGCCAATGTCACCTAGAGAATAACCTGGGATTGCAGCACAAGCACCACAGCCCAGTGACCACGTTGCCCAGCACTGTGCTATGTTCTTTCCACGAATATCTTGGATCCTGCTTGTGTTGTTAGTGAATGGAAGTTTAGAGTCATTGTTTGGCCACTGTCAGTGTTACGTCTCATTTGCTACATGCTGGCATTTTTGAAGTAATGGTAATAAACTTGCAAATTGCTATTTGCTGATAAATTATGAAAAAAGGTAAAATGTCTACAGAGTAAGAAACAGTAGGCCTCTACTGATAGTGTTGTGATTAGTTGGAGTGGAAAGGATTCTGTCCACCTCTAAGTCAATTCTTCTATTTTTCAATGTGCTAAGGAATATTTGCCATTATGTTTAGAAAATCACTCAAACTCATGACTTTTTGATGAGTATAGGTGGACTTTCCCCTTGAGTAGACTGTTTTTTAGAATCTGTGCATGTAAATTCTATTTCTAAGCATTCTGAGTACATAGAAAGTCTTATATACAACATCATGTTACACTATACCTCTTTTTTCATTTTCTAATTTTCTCCTTCATTAGTACATCGCTTACTGTAAGCCTCTTTAAAATCGAATGCCAGCAGTTAATGCAGTGGTTGTTTATTGTCACGAATTCATTCTGCTCAGTTAAAAGTATCTGCTGAAAATCAAGATGGAGAACACAAATTTACTAAGGATTTGGTACAAGCAAGGATGAAACAAACAAGATTATAGGTCTTGAAAATAGACAACCAGATTCAAATAAATTAATTGCTATAGACAATGTGGTAAATATTTTTAGTTATTTTATACGTTTCAAAATTTGGTATCTTGAGATTTAATGAATGATTCACCAAGAATGAATATCCTTTGATATAGGAGAGATGACTGATCTAATGTGTGGTAGGGTACAATAGCATTCAGTTGAATATTCCAGAACCAGTTATTTTTGGTGCAAAACTGATCATGTGATAACGTTATTTAGCATATACTACCATCTAAAATGACTGACTATGTCAGCTCATGTATCTAGAATTTATTGCCAACAGGAGTGTATTATACATTTCTTTGCATTAGGAGCAGTTTTGCTGTTTGTTATTGCTGATCTCTGTCACAACATGACATCTTAGATAGAGTTAATAATTCAAGTCATGAAATTCACACCCCAAAGTGAGTACACACATTCCAGGTTTTGTGCCTCTCATATAGCCCATCAGAGGTCAGGCTAACTAAATATAATGAATGAAGTTGTGTTTCTCAGGTGGAAAAGTACAGACCTATAAACAGCATGTAGATAATTTCTCCAAAATGTGAATACAAATTCAAGCACTATTAAAACCAGATTGTCCCTTTTATCTTCATAAGAATTTTATTTATATTCATGAAGGTGATTCTGTATTCTAGTACATCTTTTTGGGTATGGACTAATTTGTATCTCTTCATACATTCTCAATGATCTATATATAATACATCAAACTTAAAAGCAGTATGACTTCAATTTTAAATTTCAAAAAATATTGGTATCTCAACAAAACATTAATTGCTTACTTATAAAAAAAGAGTAAATGTATAAGTGACCTTTGGGTTTTTACTACTGTTCTTTATAGACTATCATCTATGATGAAGACATAGAAAAATTAACAGGTGGCCTCCCAAACAAAATCATTTGAAAAGAAGTAATCAGTAAGAGAAGGTTTGTTGGGGTTCTTGGAAGAAGAATTAAAAACAATATTAACTAAGTGTTTATTAAGTGTTCACTGCTGTGGAAGATAAAAGGAGGAAGATTGCTCTGTGATAGAATGAAATCAGGGTTCTATTCACAGTTTCCTGTCAGGTCCTGTTTTCCTCATCTCTCCTCTCTGAAACAAGACTTCTAGATTGAATGGGACACAATAACAATGTCACAGAATTTGTCCTACTGGGCCTTTCTCAGGATCCCACTGGACAAATAGCATTATTTGTCATGTTTTTACTAATCTACACTGTGACAATGGTGGGCAACCTGCTCATCATGGTGACTGTCCTTGCCAGTCCTTCCTTGGGGTCCCCTATGTACTTCTTCCTTGCCTATCTGTCACTTATGGATGCTGTTTATTCCACTGTCTTCTCACCAAAGCTCCTGATAGGCCTGCTCAGTGAAAGAAACACCATTTCCTTCCCAGCCTGCATGGGCCAGATCTTTATAGCACACCTATTTGGTGGTGCTGAGGTCTTCCTTCTTGTGGTGATGGCCCTTGACCGCTATGTGGCCATCTGTAAGCCTCTGCACTATTTGACCATCATGAATTGGCGGGTTTGCATCCTCCTGCTGATGGTGGCCTGGGTTGGAGGTTTCATGCACTCTGTGATTCAATTTGTCTTTGTTTATAGCCTCCCCTTCTGTGGTCCCAATGTCATTGATCATTTCATTTGTGACGTGTACCCATTGCTGAAGCTTACATGCACTGACACCTACTTTACTGGCCTTACTGTGGTTGCCAATGGTGGAGCCATCTGCGTGGTGGTCTTTATCCTCCTTTTTATCTCTTATGGCTTCATCCTGAACTCTCTTAAATCTCATAGTAAAGAAGGGCAGAAAAAAGCACTTTCTACCTGTAGCTCCCGCATTGCCGTGGTTGTGCTTTTTTTTGTTCCTTGTATTTTCATGTATGTTAGACCTGTTTCCAACTTTCCTATTGATAAATTCATAAGCATATTTTTTACAGTTATTGCTCCCATGCTAAATCCTTTAATATACACCTTGAGAAATTCAGAGATCAAAAATTCTATGAAAAAATTGTGGTGTAGAAGGTAAGCTACTGATAGAATATGAACGTGTGTTCCACACTGAACACCTTTACTACTAATTCTGCAACCAGACCATAAACTCTAGCAAAGAAGATATTGTCAACAAAATAGAATTTCTGTGGGTATTTATGTATTTTGTATATTGCCATTGAAGAGTCTAATAAATTTCTTTTGAGGATATCATCAGTCTTACAGAGAATAAATGAGGATATATAAAAGGAATATGTCATACTGTAATTAAAACTTTTACACTTTATTATTATTGAAATGAGATTTAAAGTTTTTAAGTTGATGATAATAGTCTACATTGTGACTTAACAAAAATATTTATATATGTCAGATCCTGTAACCATCAATGAAGCTACTTTTGAAAAATCAATATAATCCAATTTAATGATAAAGAAATTTGACTAGTACTAAATGAACTTCTGTAACCAAAAGAATGATCTTTTTATCTTTCATGTTGATTATTTTACTAAGGCAGAAACTTTCTTTTCCTGAATTATACCTTTTATCTTAAGATTACTCCATTTTTTAATCACAGACTACATACTTTCACTTTATAGTACTCAGATGGCAGATGATACTGCTTAAAATTATTTGAAGTTAACAGTATTGTTAAACAGGATGTAATTGATGATGGAAACAAATCTATCTATCTATTATCAATCTATTTTCTATCTTCTATCTGTTTATGATTGATCAAAACAGATCACTGTTTTCTAGTCTGCAGTCAACTAGAAAAATCACAAACAGGATAAGACAGAATTGCTTTCTTTGCAACAAGAAACATCACCTTTTTTTTAGTTGAAATGGTTACATTATAAGTAAGGAATTTATGTGTTTACTTTAATAGATGATTGTGTGGTTTTAGTAATGCTGTATTATAAATTACACTCCTAACAATAGCTTGAAACAGTTCTATCGCTCTGCATTCATTGGTCAAATGCCTGATATTGTGAAATGCTTGCCATTTTTGTGAATGTAATATGTACAAGATTTCCCAGCTATTGTGATTGTAACTTGCATTTCATTGCCTCTGAAGTTGACCATATTTTCAAACATTTACTGGATATTCATTTTTCCCAAACATTATGAAATGCGTATGCTTGTGTTGGAACTTGCATGGTTTTTCTATTACTATTATCAAATTATTAAAATTCTTCATGTATCTCAAGTACTAACCATTGTTTTTTCTTTTTTTGCATGTATATTCAATATATATTGTGATAACATTCATCATAGGGAATTTGTACTGGTACAAATTGCTCATTCTTTTTTTCCCATTCCCGTACCCTACCCTCAATCCCTCATTCTTCCATACTCACAAATGCTTCACTTCTGTTTTCCTTGTATTCTTACTGTTATTGTCCCTTCTTTTCCTCCACCTCCCTTGTTGTCCTTCTCATTTGAACATTTTCTCCCCATTTCACAATATCTATTATATATTTTGGTCTTTTTTACAATTTCATTTCTCACACCAGAAAACGAATGCAACATATACACATGTGTGTTTGATTTACTTTACTTAAGAGCATGGTTTCAAGGTCCATCCATTTACCTAGAAATGTCTCACATTTATCCTAATTTATGGTAGAATAGTACTCCATGGTAAAAGAAAAACCTACGTTTTTCTTTGTTTTATTTTGAAGAGAATAAAACAAAAATAGTAGAGTCAATCAAAACAAAACAATGAATGCAATACAAGACATCAAAACAAGATAAAAGTAAACCAACAATGGTTACCAGGATGTCTCTTGCTACCTTCAAAATAACTTCCCATACCATCAGGAACAATAAAATCAAACAGAAAAGAACAGAATAAAAACAATCAAAGCAAAATAATGAAAGTAATACAGGACTCCAAAACAAGACAATACAATAGTGGCTATCATAATGTACCTTGTTAACTTCAAAGTAGCTGTTTATATCATCAGACATAATAAAATCCAACAAAACAAAATATCATAGTCAATAAAAACAAAACAATGAACTTGATACAAGACTTCAAAACAAGATAAAAGGAAACCTACAATGGCAACCAGGATGCCTCTTGTTATCTTCAAAATAAGTGCCCATATCATCAAGCATAATAAAATAAAAAAAAAACACAGAACAGAATAAAACCAGTGAAAACAAAACAATGAAAGCAATACAGGACTTCAAAACAAGACAATAGGAATACAACAGTGGCCACCATAAAGATTCTTATTTTCTTCAAAGTAGCTGCTTATGCCATCACACATAATAAAATCAAACAAGGCAAAATAGAATAAAATCAATCAAAAGAAAACAAGTAAAGCAATACAGGGCTTCAAAACAAAATAATAGAAAATCAAGAATGGATACTATAATTCATTTTGTTATTTTGAAATAAAAGTTCTTGCCATCAAATATAATATAATCAAACATAGCAAAACAGAATAAACCCAAACTAAACAGAACAATGAAAACAATACAGGGTTTGAAAACAGGATAACAGATTAACAATGGCCGCAGTCTTCACCCTCTAGAAATCTCCTCCCCTTTCACCTTCACAACATCTATTGTGCATTTTGGATTCCATTTACACCTTTATATCTTTATACTAGGGAGACAACACGATTTTCACCCACATGACTGAACCATTTCACCCATGAGGATGATCTCAAGTTGCATCCATTTACCTACAAGATCCTTGAGGTTATCTTTCTTTATAGTCGAGTAGCTTTCCATTGTATAGAAATGCCATATCTTTCTTAAACATTCTGCAACTGATGGGCAAGTTACCCCTCATTTTTTCTGGTTCCCTGTCACATACAGCATTGTTTTCTCTCCTTTGACTTTTAACTTATGAATATCCCTTTGAGTTAAATGTGTTTCTTTGACAAAGCATATTGATGGATCTTGTCTTCTGATCTACTCAGCTCGTGTTTACTTTTACTGGTGAATTGAGGTCATCTACATTAATGGGTATGGCCAAAATGCACTGTTTCTTCTCTGCCATGCTATTTTCCTGCCATTGGCTAACTACATTTTCCTCCACTGAATTGTCTGCCCTGTTCCCTCTGCCACTGTTCCTGGAACCATAGTCTTTTCTATCTCTCTCTGAAATGTCCTTCAGTATTTTTTGTAGGGGTGGTTTGACAGTCAGG
>RJWT010040804.1:0-12424 GCA_004365215.1 Cuniculus paca
GGCTGTCCATGCTAAACCAGGTCATGTGCTGCGTGAGGGCTGGGCTCCCTCTCATCATCCTCTCTGTGTCCTGGAGCCCACTGTAGGGTTCTACACAGAGCAGATGCTCTTGAAATGAGCAGACAAACACCCAGCACTACTACCAGGCCCATCAGGAGTCTGGACATACTCCATTACATCTCATAACTGTAAACTTGCAGGAGTGGTTCTGGACCAGTCAGGAGGAGCTCAGATGCCGCGTTATTCCCACACACGCCTTCATAGGAGATGCCCTCAAGCTAGCCCACCTGGAGCTGGACAGGCAGAGCATGAGACCTTGGGGTTTCCAAGATGGCTTCATAATCATCCCAGAAAAGGGCTGTAATTCTAAGCAGGGGCTCATGCTACAACATCAGCAAGTTCACATTTCTCATTGCACAGAGGGTGTCTCTCCCCTAAACCAGACCAACACTAGGTGTGTCTGGGGAGTGGCCAGGACACAGAGTCTGGTGGCAGCAGGGCTGGCCTCCTAGAGTTATTTCTGCTCCCACAGTGAGAGTGCACCAAGGGCACACAGTGGCATCAGTGTCAGCTTTGCACACTGTGGGGCACCTTGCAAACCCTTAGTGGCCCCAGGAACTGCACATCCTCTGCCCCTCCTTGGACTTCAACTTCCACAGCTGACCAGACTATCACCATCAGGGAATCAAATGTCCTGAGATGGAGAGGGTTAGCTGATGGCAATTGCTTGCCCAGGTGCCCCTGCCACAGCTGACCCCTCCTAGCCAGGGTCTTACTAGGGGAGCCAGCTGTCATCCACAGTCTCTACAGGACCATCCTGGGTGTTCTTTGTGCCCAAGGGAATGCAGAGAGGGATTGTCTGGAACAGTGGTGGCTGCCCTGGGGCTGGAATCCATCCTCAAAGCCAAGCCCATTGCAGCTGGGCAGACACAGGACACTTGTCATTCTCGTTTCTTGTGAGACTCGAGTGGGATGGACTGTGAGAGTCACGGTCTCTTTGCCGGCCCTTTGCAGACTGAGTGTGGACACACATGCACAGATGGGGCGGGGAGGCAGGCAAGGAGGTGCTGCGGGCCAGAAGCCCAAGGAGGAGGAAGGTGATGTGCCAGTCCCTGCAGGCTTAGGACCTGCTCATTCCCAGCCGCTGCCACCCACATGGTCCAAATGTCTGTTACTCAGCTACTATCTCTGTCAGTGCTGTTATGCATCAAAGACTTGGCACATCCCTGTCATCAAGAGTAATCTACAACAAAACACACAGAATCAAGAAAGGAGTCTGCAAAGCCCCTGGGTCTCCTAGCTCCCCAGCTACACCCAGCGTCCCTTAAAAGCTGCCAACCAGGCACCCGTGAGGGTTCAGCTTGCTCCCTGGGGAGGAGTGGCCTCTGGAAGTCTCTTCTTTCCTCGATATCCTCCTTTTCCTTCCTGGGTTGATGTGTAGAGATGCATTTCACTTCATCAGGGCGGCTAAGAATGAGCTAGCAGGTTTTAACAAAAAAAGCACCATGATTTACAGCAGGAGCTCCAGCAAGGAAATGGATCCATCCCAGAGACAGACTGCCAACTCCCCACGAGGGCTCACAGCTTTTCTTTCCATTTCCAGAGGGAGAAACATCTTGCTGGCTGTCAGAGCAACCAGACACAGGGTGGGGCTGTCATGGTCCCCAGAACCAATAGGAGCAGGTGGGAAAATGAGCAGTGCAAGTGATTGTAGAGGAGAAAAGCCCCAGTCTCTTCCTTGCCCCTCTAGTCCCATCACTCCAGCCTCCTCTGCAAAGGTACAATACCAAGCCTGTCCTTCTGTCCTGGGGGCAGTGAATGATGGGCAAGGGAACTAGTGGGGACCGCCATCACAGGGATCTGACATCTATGAATTCCAATAATGTTTCAGGGCCACTAGTGCTCAGGGACTCTGGGTGAAGTGTGTATTTGAATGTGCTGTCTCTGTGCCTCTGTGTGCTGTGAGTTCCTACCTGCTGGAGCCTGTAGTCGGGCTGCTCCACACCTCGTCCTCTGAAAGAGACACTAAGGCTTCTAAAGGGCAAAGGCAGCTCAGGGCTCCTAGCTGTAGTGCAGATGCCAAACCTACACTTGCAGATGGAAATCAGTCAAGGGGCCTGAGCAAGGGGCCTGCTACCTCTTCCCTCTATGCACGAGGAATATCGAGGCAGGGCACTGCCACCATGTCCTCTGGGGTCTACTTGCCTGGGAAGCAGGGCTCAGGCCACTGCAAGCACCCAGCAGCTCTCTTTCTCTGAGCACACAGGCTGCTCTACCTGATCAAGCAAGTCGCCACCTGCCCTTGGGAGGGACCGCACTGTGACTCCTGGCATGCTGAGGCCCTTTCTTCAGGCCTCTTTCTACTTAAAATATGCATATAAAATTACTTTTTATGACTGTGCTGGTACAAAGAAGACATAACTAAGCTGGATTTGTTATAGATTTATTATAACTTTTTTTTTCAGTACTGGAGATTGAACCCAGGGCTTTTACATCCTTAGTCTTTATCTTGATTTTTTTATTTTGAAAGAGGGTCTCACTACGTTGCTAAATTGTCCAAGCTGGGCTTACCTTATAGATCCTTCTGCCCCAGTGTCCCGAAGGGCTAGGGTTAGAGGCATGCACCACCCCTTCTTCTAAATTTAAGAAAAAACATTACAGTGTTTCTTTCTGTGGGCCCTGAAATCCAGTCCGTCTTGGGCAGGGGCTCCCTGCTGGTCAGAGGAGCTGCCTGACAACCTGACTCTGAGTCCAGCATTGTCACTCTGGTTTTGCTCATTATTTCCAATGTTTCCTCGTCTCCTTGACAAGCTAAACCACACCTAGCACCTTAAAATGGCAGGAACTTTTCTCACAGTTCTGGAGGCCAGAATCCAACGTGGCTTCACCAGGCTGAAATGAAACCTGGGCAGGGGGACCCTTTGTGGAGGACCTGCTGCCTTGCATTTCCAACCTATAGCCTCATTCCATTTGCTCCATTAATCGTCTGTGCTGGATAAAGTGACATTACCACTGTGCTGATGAACAGGACTGACTGGACGTATCAGGGCTGCGCCTTCCGACTTCAGGGCTGGGCTCTGGGGCAGTGTCCACTCCAGACACCAGCTGAGCCCTGGTGGTGTGTCAGATGCTTGCCTTAAGGACAATGTGTGAGCTAAGCCAGGCACCACCCTGCTCTCTGGGCTCTACTTGGGATAATTCCCAAATATAGAACCCTTACATCAGGGGAAGGGCCACGGTGGCCAGTAGAGCCTGGGAGTTGGGCAGCCCCTGGGCTGGAAGGCAGGAGCTTCCTGGGAAGCTGATACAAAAAAGAGCTGCCCTGTAACTGGAGCAGAGGCTGAACTGCAGGACAGGTCTGGCCAGCTGTACGGAGCTCTGCTGCTCACCATCCCACAGCCTGTGGCACCTCGATGGACCATGTGGCCTCTGCCTTCCTGTCCCTATCAGTTATCCTGTCCCAACTTTTCCTGGTTCTGCCATGGAGGCTATGTTCTCTGATCTCGATGGACAATGTGATGCAGATCTTTCCAGAGTCTGGTTGCTTAGGAACAAAGCTCAAAGCAGGTACCAAGCTCTCCTTAAGGCTGGGGGCCTGCACGAGGAGATAGTCAATGAGAATCATAGAGGAGAGGAGCTTGGAAAGAACTTTAAGAGAGTTCACAAGGACCTGAACCCACCGTTAGGAGGGGAATAGGTGGAGTCCTCTGAACACTTAGAGGAAACCTTGTGACCCATGGGGAAGGCCAAGTGAGTCCCACAGATCAAAGCAAGGGGCCTGTGTACTCCCCACCACCCACCTGTCTCCATGCACTGGCCTCTCCATCATTGGCCAGGCCCTGGTTGTGCCCACTGCTGCTGCCAGGTTGCGGCTCCATGCTTCTTTCTCAAGAGCTGCCTTCTTGGTTCTTGAGTTGACTTCTCGTGGTGATGAATTTAATTTAATTGCATGATGATGAATGATTGATTCTGAGAATAGGCATTCATCTCTGAGTGTAGTTCTGTACGAGACCTCAACACCTAATGTTCTAATTTTCATTTTCAAATTTTCTGTCACTGAAAGTTGCCTTTTCCTCTCTGAGCCAATAGTTACTTAGGGCAGTCAATTAAGTCTCTTGTCTCTAAGATTTATTTGGTTGTTTGGTTTTGGCTTGGGCTGGGCAGTTATTTTGCTCTATATTTTATTGCTTTGTGGCTGGAGAAAGTTGCTTGTGTGGTTTCTATTTGGGGACTTAGTGACATCGCAGGTGGGGGGGGCAAAAGGGCCATTTCCCGGGCCTTTTATGGCAGAGTGACTTCTTGGCATGCAGGAAGAGCTTGGCATAGATCTAGCAAGGGCAGCAATCTTGTGACCAGGCTTTAGCGCCTCCCAGCCCTGGGGAATCGCCCTACTGGGCAGGGTCTGGGCTCTCAGGCTCCCCACCCTGAGTCTGCTCCAGTTCCACTCCATAGCTTCCAGCAGCTAGTCCTTAGGGCTGGTCCTCAGTCCCTCTTCTAATGCTGACATCACGGTGACATTCCCAGAGAGGTGACACCCGCAGACCCCATGTATATGGACCGGATGCAGCCAGGGGCTCTGGGGCATGGGGCTTGGCAAGGTGCCCAGTAAATAGGACAGTGTCTCCTCAGGGGTGCAGGAGAGCAGCAGACTGCAGGACTCGGGTGCCGGACTCCCACACACACCACCTGGTTACGCGAGGAGGCTGCTGCTTCCTGGCCTGGATCTGAGTTGGTTTGTGCTCAGAAGTGATGGATAAGAGAAGAGCCTCATGAGTGATATTCTGCCAGCCACCTGTGTGACCTGGGACATGTTGCTTAACTTCTCTGGGACCATGGCTCAACATTAAATTTCTAAAATGTGACTTCTGATCCAACCACATCAAATACGAGGTAAAGGTAGCCTGCTTCCCTCTTTCCCTCCTTCCATCTTCCCTCCCTCTCTTTCTGGCAGTGGTTGGCAGCACCAGGCTCTTTGCTCCTATCAGAGGTCACTGCGTTCTGCCCACCACCTGGGCAGGCCCCATTCAAACCTCTGCCCTCAGCTCAGTCCATCGGCTCCTGCCCCACCCATAGGCCCTGTGTAATCTACCATCCCAGGGCCCTGCTTTTGTTCTGAATGAACGTGCTATGGGATGGGACCAATTTTTGGGCTGCCTGGAGCCCCACCACCCCCTGCCAGGCTGTGGGACTGCAGGGTACCTCATGGCTTTCCTCCTTTCCATATTTCCACCATGCACTCATAATTGTTTTATGAGTAAATGAACATCACCCGTGCTGGTTTTTTCCCTCCACAACAGGCTCTGAGCTTGTGGCAACTGAGAGGTCAATTAAGGGCCCTGGAATCATGACTTGGAAAATAGAGTGGTGATAAGGAAAGGCAGAGTCTCAAACCAACAAGGTAGGAACTAGCACTCTGCCTTCCACCCACAGTCAGTAAGAGGTCAGAGGACACTGCTGTGTGTCAGCCAAACCACCCCCGAGAGGCCTCCCCCATGCAGGCCACCACCCAGGAAGGAACAACACAGGTCCTCAAGTCCCCGTGGTCTTCCTGTGTCTACTTCTTTCCTCAAGAAGGTTTCCCCCTGCCTCCTCTGTCTGCCTCTCTTGGTGACTGGATAGTGAATAGAAAAGCTGAAGTTCTGGAATATTCTCTGGTTGGCCAATATCTGTCTGCTTTAAGGAAAGAGTCTGAGTTTTTTTATGTGATTTTCATGATCCCCTAAAGAAACTCAAAATTACATTCCTGGAATGATCTCACTTCCTGGATACTCAGCCCAATTTCTTTTGTATTTGGAACTAATGCAGGCATGGGCCACACAGGTAGGGATGAGGGTCATCCCAGTGACCCTCAATTCCTGTTTGGATTCACTTCAGGACTGGGCACAGCCCTGTGCTGAGCAGACCCTTCCTTGATGTACACCAACTCAGTGACATCCTTCATGACCAGGAAGAATCTACTTTACATCAAAGGACAGCCAGCATTGAGGCCCAGCAAGTCACTGTTACCTTAGCTCATGTCCCTAGGCCCCAGAACACTGCCTGGTGTGATGATTAATCTTACAAGTCATTGTTACTAAGCTAAGGCTGCCTCTACTGCTGGGGGCACATCACTTCTGGACATCCGTGAAGGGGAAGATAATCACCCTCCCTCAGCAGGTGGGCACCATCCAGTCTGTTGAGAGTGGGTAGAACAAAAGGGGAGGCAAGTGCCTCTGTGTCCTGGAGGGATGAAGTCCATCTTCTGCCTTCTGGCACCGGAACCCAAGACCCTCACCGGTGGAATTGCCACCTCTCCAGGCCTGAATCTCACCAGCTTTCCTGGATCTCCACGTGCATCCTCCAGAATGCTGAGAGCCAATTCCCACAGTAATTCTCCTCTCATCTCTACCCAAACCCTACAGGCTGTCTTTCTCTGGAGAAGCTTGTGGAGTCCAACTGGCACACCTGAATGATCAATACGTGACTCCTCTGAGTGACTTAGAGGTTTGCATGGCTTCTAACACTGACAAAGCAGGACCTGGAGCCTCATTCAGGGAAGCCATACTTGGGAGGCTGATGGTAGTGCAAGGTTGGAAGTGATACAAAGTCATCAAGGGTTATTATGAATTATACCACGACATATCTGAATTTGTTCTCTGATAGAGATTCATTGCACAAAGTTAGGAATGCCAGCATCTAAGCTGGAAAGATGCATTGTTGCAGAAGAAGCAGGAGATGGGGTCCTTGGAGCCTCAACCCATGGAAGGAGGGAAGACATAATCAGAAACAATCCTGAAGAGCAATAGGTCCCCCACCCGAAACTTGCTTAGTCATCATGGAGATGGTCCAAATGCTGAATCATAATAGTGTCTAGCTCCTTCTTCCCAGAAATCTCTGTGGTTTCTTCTTCCCAGATGCCCTTGCCAAAGCCCACGTGCACCAAAACCTGCCCAATCCCCATCACCTTTACAGAATAAATTAAATGACGTTAGCCTCTAGAGCCCTCCCCGTCAGAGCATATATAGGCCAGCCCTCTCCCTTTGTCTGCAGAGAGCCAGCACAGTGGTTGTCGTGGTGACTCTCTCTGTGCCTGCATTAAACTTTTATATCTTATCTCTCCCTCCTTTTTTCTGTGCTGCTTTTACCTTTCTCTCTCACCACCTCAGATTGAGCCAAAAAAACAACAACAAAAAAACTCAATCAGTTGGTGTTCCCCTGGCTTACCTTTTAATTTGACCACAATGGGTAATAATCAATCTTTACTCAACAAGACCACTCCATTGGGCTGCCTTTTAAGGTACTTAGATACTCGTGGGCTAAAACAAACCCTCAGGCCAAAGAGGCTAATTTTTCTCTACCAAACTGCCTGGCTGGCCTACTGCCTTGATAATTGTCACCAGTTGCCTGTGGAGGGTACCCTTGATTTCAATACATTGAGAGACTTAGACAACTTTTGCTACCAAAAGGGCAAGTGGGGGGACATACCTTATGTCCAAGCATTCTTTGAGCTTCAGGCACACCCTGACCTATCCAATCCTGTAAAGCATCCCAAATTCTTCCGGCACTCTCTGCAGGATCCCCTCCCTTATCAGTTCTATCACGATTCTCCTCTGTCCTGCCTTTTGGACCCATAGATGATGTACGCCCTTCCCCCTATCCTTACAATGCTCATAGTCCTTTGGCTCTTCCCCCTTCTTCATCACAGCCTTCCCCTCTGCCTCATGATGGCATCTGACCACCCACTTCATCCTCCTTATCAACCTCCTCCCCTTCTACAGACACTAGCTCCCCCTCTCTTTACCTAACACTATCTCCTCCTCTTTCATTATTCTATCCTATCTATAAAGGTCTTTATGTTATTCTCACTTCCACTCAATCCCTTCAACAAAAGATTAAATTCCCATTTTATTTCCCAAGCAACACTAAACATTCAGACTAATTCCAAAAGGTCAGACCTTGGTCCTCAATTCCCCCAGGGAGACCTCTTAGCTATGGCTTTCCTTGTCTTCAACAATAGAAAAAAACAACAAAAACAAGACAACCTTAAAAAGGTTGCATTCCAGGCTAAACTTCGAGGCCAATTTTTGGCCTCCATATCTGCAGCTGCAGCAGCACTTAGGGCTCAAAATAAAACACAGGCCAAGCTCCACCACCACCATGCTTCAAGTGCAGCAGAAGAAAAGACACTGGACATGAGCCTCCCCTGGCCTGCAGCCACAACTGGGAACTCATCCCATCTGCAACCAAGAGGGCCATTGGAAGTGCAACTTCCCTGTCCACCAGAGAGCTGTGAGTCATCCCCTTCCCTGTCTTCACAGGATAAGACACTGTCACCCCTGGACTCATCACCAGCTGATCTGCTTGACATTGCTGCTGAAGAGGATTGATGGGGCTTGGGGCCACAGCCCCCACTGAGGCATCTCTCTCAGAGTCCTGAGTCTTGCTGGACATCTCAGGTAAAAATCTCTTTTTCCTTGTTGACATGAAGGCCACTGATAGTGCTGTTTCTGAGTTTTCAGGCCAATGTTCCCAGTCTATCATCTCTGTTGTGGGAGTTGACAGCCAACATACACAACATCCTCAGACAAAACCAAACCCTTTTCTTCACACACAATGCCCTTGTTCAGCAGGAAGTAGCTAGAGAGACACATCGTCCCTTATCAACCAAAAGACGGGAATGTCCACACAAATCTGCCAAGTCATCACGGCTAGAGCTCCAACACGGTGAGGTGATCACAAAAAGACACCTCATCAGACTTCTTCTTCCTGATCCCAGCCAGACTTCATGTCCTTCCTTCCTGCATGTACCAAAGGCCCTCAATCCCTAGATAAACCATCACTCCTGCTTCACTGTCACCAGCTACTTTAGCACCACCCCAGCAAGAGTTAATAAAAGCAGCTTCACCCCTTTGTTAGAGTTGAGAGCCCCTGTACCTCTTTGCAGCTCCCCTGGCTCTCCCATGCCCTGATTAAAAGGCCTTTCTAGACTTTGTTTCCCACTCTTATCTTTTCTGCGCTGCCTCAGATTTAGTGCCAAAAAAACTCAATCAAAGAGGAAAGAAGTTAATGTGTTTCTGGCCAAAGGCCAAGGCTATATATTCTTGACCTGGCTTCAAAAGGCAGCAAAGCACAAGGTAGGAATCACTGTTAACTTCCTTTGGTACATAAAGGCTTGGAAAGTTAAAATGACAGCCTTGCTAGTCAGGCTGCCCTGGAGCCAAAGCAAAGAAATTCTTGGTAAAATTTCCCAACTGAGACAGAAGGATCCCTCCTGTGTGACCAGGAAATGGTGGTCAGCACAGTGATGGGAACAGCCTCAGTCCTCTTGCTGGTCAGGGCCAGAATTACTAGGGACTCTGACCGGAAGGACAGCTCCTTAGATAGCAGAGAGCTGAGCCCTGGAACTGGAAAGGTTGACCAGTGAAGTGAGACACATTTCAGGTGTCGGGGCCTCACACACCAACTACAGATGTCGCTGGACAGAGAAGAAAACCTGGCTCCACAGCCTGGTGCTGGACCATGGGAATGAGCTGTGGGGAAACACAGGCTCATTTAGGAAGACCCCAGGGGAAATCCACCCACTAAACTTGGAGAGAGTTCTGAAACCGCTCACAGGAAATCAGGAAGAAGACGTCCCACCCACTGACCAGCACATAGGAAAGGAAGTCAAAGGGAGGTCAACGGTGGGGATTCTGGTCAGTGGGGGTGAAGACACCTGTGCAGGGTTCACGGCAGGACCACAGGGCAAGGATCGCTGGAGCTGGACACTTTGGTTGGCTGGAAAAACACCAAGTCAGAGCCAAAGACAGACTCACATCCAGACTTTCAGTCCCCCACCCCACCTCTATATCCCTCAGCCCCAAAAAGAGGAAGGTTATTCCCACCTCCCAGGTCAGGGAAAGCTGTCAAGGCTATCCGAGTCATGTTCACCATCCCCTGTGGTCAGCTGGCAGCCTGAATGCAGGGTCCTGCCTGTGTCTCCACCGGCCACTTCTCGCCATCCTTCCTGCCATCCCTCCTTGTGCCCTTCTGTAATAACATGTTTTCTGGATCCTCAGCAGGTGCCGGAGTTTTCAACCTTAAATCCATTTCAGCTGTAAAGCAGCCCTGTGAGGAGGTCCTGGCAGTCTCCACTGGCCTCACACAGCCAGACCCTTGCCTCAGGAAGAGCTCCTCAGCCCCAACCACCCACTGCAGCCAGCTGGCCACGGGCTGTCTCCTAGCCAGGACTGATCCTTCCCCTCCCTGGTGTCCCAAGCCCTGTGCCCTCTGCTGCTGCCACAGGAGGAGCCGCAGGTGTGCAGCCTGCAGCGTTCACATCCAGACAGGGTTCCTCAGGCCCCATGCTGGCCATGTACACGGAGTGCACACTTCCAACGGCCACTAGAGGCCACTGTTGTTTGTCTTTGCCTTTCTACCCTGTGTCCCGGAAGGACTCCCAAATGGATGTGAAATCCCCAGATCATTAACCTGTCAGAAGTGACTTCTAGCCGACCATCATGAGAAGCAAGTGAGTGCACCTCCTTTCTTCATGGACTTGTCACCCACACGGCACCCTCCTGCCTCCTGGGAACCACCATCCACTCCAAGGTACGTGTCAGACGGGAAGTACACTGACTCTCCACCCTCGGCTGTCACTTTTGAGGGAGGCAGCTCCCTACCAGGCTCCAGAAAGAACTGGCATCCCAAAAACCATGTCACTGTCATGGGGCATCACCAACCAATACCCCTTCCAGAAGTTCCCAGCAAAGTCGGTCCTGCCACGTCATATAGCAGAGGCCCCATCAACCACTGTGGTTTCTAATCCACACAGCCTCTCAGGATTAGAATAGGTTCTTGGGGGAAGCTAGCAAGGCAGGGACGCCAGCGTTTACAAAGCCAGATGCTCCACACCATGCCAGCCAGGATGCTGGTGTTCACATACACCCTGTGTCCACGTTTGCTTCCAGTTAAGACCTGACCCATCC
Organism: Cuniculus paca; assembly: GCA_004365215.1. Lineage (NCBI taxonomy): Eukaryota > Metazoa > Chordata > Mammalia > Rodentia > Cuniculidae > Cuniculus > Cuniculus paca. Next base: position 10,947 of record RJWT010040804.1, read on the forward strand.
AGTGGTCCATCAGAGTAGGTTATTCATCCAGACATCGGCTTATGTCACTCACGTGGCAGAAGGGAAAGGGACAAGCTCCCCTTTATCCGGTGAGGCCTCCGCCATCCCCAGAGGATGCAGCAGTCCCTGCTCAGCTGGTGTCTTTCATGCTTTCTGGCTTGCTGAGTTTATGTTCCTTGACTATAACTGGGACATAACGTGGACTGTTTGTCCATTTTACTTTTCTGTGTCTTACCAAAGTGATTTTCCAAAATGCTTTCATTTTCTCAGCTTGGCAGAGAATCAACAAATATGCAATGACCCCATACTTGGTTTGTGAAGAAATAGCTTTGAGTCTTCCCAAATCCTTCAGAGCTACACCCAGACTGGACACTTAGTGAGACTTCACTCTTCTGTGCTTACAGTGGGTCGTATCAGCAACAGCTCCAGGCCATTCATCCAAAGAAACAGAATGCGTCTCCCCTTCATCTAGCTCATGACCAGGGTGGTAAAGTGGACTCGAGGAGGCAGAGGGGAGCACATAGAGCACATGATGACTTCACCCATGTCATTCAGGAATGGTATCTTGCCTGGCCAGGCTTGACCTCCCCTGTACAGCTGTAAATCTGTAATGAACCAGGTCCCTTGAGCCATCTACTTACTTGAAATTCTCTGCACTGTGGGCCTAGCCAGCTGTCTCCTGCCACATGCAGAAATGGAGGAGAAGGAGTAAGGAGGCTGGGTGTAAAATCAGCACCCATTACCCCAGGCATTCAGGGCCCAGCTTCTAGCTCCTCTGCCTCATGGAAAAGCTTCTCTGTTAGACATGACATGAGGCAGGGACTGCCAAACTTCAGTGGATCATGAAGTGGAGAGGAACTGGAGAGGTGTGGACCACTGTTGGCACTTGGGGCACCGCTGGCAGAGCAGAGAGAGGCAGGAGGCTTGTTTGGACCCTGGGCCTGAGGATCTTGCTTTCTCTCTGGCTGCATGTGACACCACAGTCATCCAAGAACTCATTGTCCCTACCACCTGGAATTCACTCAGAGCTCCTCCTGTTGGCTTTCAGATAAGGACAAGCACTGTTAGGGCAGGACTCTGCGCTAGCATTAGAGGAAACAGTGGAAGGATTGGGAAGGACTCCCCCAGGATAAGGAGAAAGGGACAAATTTCTGTGTTTGTTCTCCTCTCTTCTATTTACTATTGGACTGGAGGTTTCAGTGCAAAGAGGAAAGGGATGAAATAAAGCTATAAATATTGGAAAGGAAAGAGTGACATCATCCTAATTTTCAGGTGGTAGCATGTCGGTGCCGCGTTGATTCCCTAAAAGGCCGGCAACAAGGGAACACAGCACAGCACGACACACGTTACCTTGACTTAGCGAATGCAGGCACTTTATTGGGTTGCTTTTACTTTTGCTTCTCGCGTGCGCATAGCGCCTCGCGGGAGAGAACCTCCGCGCGTCCGTCAGGCACGGCTCCTTGTGTGTTCTCCCGCGG
>RJWT010040805.1:0-12425 GCA_004365215.1 Cuniculus paca
CTGTCTAAGAGGACAGTGTTAGAGACCTCTATGGAAGAGAATGTGAATATGAGGAGAGAAAGAGGAGCCTTAGGGTATTGGAACTTCACACAGTTTGGATAACAATTCCAACTTTCTAAATGTTTTTCTCATATAGAAAGTCTCAAACAGAACACTTATCCACTGAGGAGCCACACATTTATTTAGATTACTCCGAACCAGACACTGTGCCGAAGTGCCTCAAGAATACAGTCTTGTCCCAATCAGGCTTCCTGGAGACCCTGAAAAGAGATGTTGTAGCCATCTTAGCAAACAGCCAGAGCACATCCAGGATGCTGAGCTGTCCCTCCTCATGGTCCCTCCCTAGGTATTGTGTTGTGGATTCATTACTTACTATGGTTTACATTATACTGGGTACTGAGGTGGGGCGGGGAGACAGCTAAGGCTAACACCAGCACAACGCAGCATTACCCAGAGTGAGTAGAGACAACAGAACTCTCTTTGCAAGCCAGCTGGCAGAGGGAGCTCTCCTGAGGGGAATTTGTGCTTTTAATGCATCTCTTAGGGCTTTTATTTGCTATGTATCAAAGATGGGCTTAAATAAATGGCTTAGGGGATTGAATTGACTGTCAATTTTCCTCAGCCAGGAGCTCAAGTCAGAGGAGATAGTGAGAGCTAGCTCTCTTTCATTCTCTCATAAGTTTCTTTTTTTCCCACCTTACTCATCAATTTAACACAACTTTTTTTTTTTTTTTTTACTGTGAATCATATAGCAATTGAAGGACCTACCAGATTCTAAATGATGATCTGGCAACTCTTTGCCAGTAATAGGAACTTCTTAATCAAACATTAAATTATTCTTAATAAAATAAAAATGGTGAACCAGCTGTGGAGGCGCACACCTACAATCCTGGCAGTTGGGAAGCTGAGTGGATTGCCGCTAGTTTGAGGCTAGCCTGAACTACATACAAAGTGAGTTCAAGGCCAGACTGTGAGGCCCTGTCTCAAATAAATAAATAAATAAATAAATAAATAATAAATATTCTTCTCTTAGGAAAGAATGCATGACATTTAAAGTACTGTAAAATATAAATAGAGTTTGTTACTCTTCTTGTAAAACTGAGGTAGAAACATTTAGTCCTGTTGGTGTTCACACCGCTACTCTGTGGTGAATACTCTTGGCTATTCCTTCACTCTTAATCATTCCCTTGACATCTTTTCCCATAGTACCTGCCTAGATCCTCCCACAGAGCCCTCACAATTAGACAGAAATTTTTACCCTTCTTCAGATGACCATCAGGTTTGATTCCTTTCACCAACTTGGGGAGTACAGACATACAAAGGATGTGACAAAATCAGACTTCATCTATGACAAATTCCCTCCACAGGGGTGATAGTATTAGCTTTAAAATACAAGTGGTCACAAGGGGGTATATAGTTGAGAGACTCAGGAATATACATCTGTCCCAGACTGAACAACACGAGCCATGAAATGGAATAATCCGCTGAGACTGCCTGTCTCTCTTTCCTTACCTTTCTCAGGTACTGTGTCCTTGTAAGTTGTCTCAATAAGGAGCTGCAAGAATGCAGACATTTCTCAACGTTAACATCTCAGAAATCTCTGGGAAACCTTCTTTCAGACCATACGAAGGAATATTCTAGTTTAAGTTTTGGGGAGTTCCTAAAGAAGAATAGGACGTATAAAAGCCCATTCATTCCTCATCCATGCACGCAAACACTTAGGGCCCGTAGTGTGTCAGAAACTAGGCTGGACACTGCCTCGGCTCTCATTGTGCTTATTGTTTAATAGTAAACTGATCTATAAATAGGTAGTTATAAAACAATATGCTAAATGCAATAATGAAGATCTAAACAAGGTGCTAGAAATAGAATTGTTATTATAATTTTTATTATTATTGACAAAGTCTCGCTATGTAGTCCAGGTTTGCCTTGAGCTCACAGAGTTGCCCAGGTTGGCCTCAAGCTCACATCCTCCCTCAGGCTCCCAGGTGCTGTGATTGTAGGCTTGGGCCACTATACCCAGTTGAATAAATACTTTAAAGAGGTAGACAGGATGTGTACTATCACCTTTGAACCAAAAGGAAATATAAAAGAAAGCTGAGAAAACACCTGTAGCTTTCTGGGGCTGAGTCAGAAGATTGTGCAGGTTAAAGAAAAAGGATCTGAGTGAGAAACAGGAGACTTAGGCTCTCTTCTTCTTCTGGGCCAGCTATTCAGGTAGCTGACACTGGAAACCTGGGGGAAACCAGTTACCTCTGTGTGCCTCAGGTTTCTCCTTTGCAAATGGAAGTAACCATTCTTCCTACATTACAGAATTGTAATGGAGAGAAGCAACAATAGATAATAAAAATGGCTCCATCAATATATCCAAGTATATTCTGACAGTGATGAGAGGGCCCAGAGAAGGAAGCCCTTCTCTACCCTGGCCTGTGTCTCTAGCTGCTGGCTTTTCCATCAGGGGAGAGATGACCACACCCTACGGCACCAGGACTCTTCCTGCCCTTACCTTTCACATCCACCCGACAGTCTACAGATGCCTCCCCCAGGGCGTTAATTGCTTTGCAAGTGTAGATGCCTCCATCAAAGGGACCAGGCTTTCTAATTTCTAGGGAACAGATTCCCAGGTGACTGAGGGCTCTGTACTTAGGGTTGCCTTGGATATTAATCTTGTTCTTCAGCCAGATGATCTTGGGCTGGAAGATAAAGATGAGGGGGTAGCAAGGGCAAGTAAGGATCATTTTTTTTTCCTTTTTTTTTTTTTTTTTTTTTTTGCTTGGCATTTGGGATCCTTTACCTACAAGGCTTGTAGAGACTTCCTGTCCCTGATGTGAGAAGAGAGTCCCCTTTCAGTACATTCCACAGTCCCCCAGCTCCTCTTGGTTGAAAAGAACACTGGAAACCTTACCTTGTCTATAAGGTTATTATTGATTGGAAGAAAGGTAGTAATCTCTTTCTCACTACTTGAGCAGCCCTTCATAGATTAGAAAAGACTGATGCCTAGGGTCTTTTATATATACTGTGCGTATGTATATTGTGACCCATCTGTACTTTTTCTGTACCCACTTTTGGCTTGTGAGTAGTTTTTTCTCCTCTCCTTAGAAAGTAGTTTTTAGAATGGGCTTATTGAAATTCCCCTTCCGGAATGCTCCCTCCATCTAGTGTGGCCCAGCACTCAGAATCCCAAAGATACTTACTAAAGCTTGTTATTCATGTGGATTATGGTGACCAGATTATAAATCAAAAGCCTCACTCAGGATGGTAGCCAGTGGCTCAGCTAGCAGTTTGCATAGTCATGGCCCTGCTCAGAAAGGTATGGGTAGGTAAGGAGAAAGCAGTAGGACTCCATCTCTCCTACCAGATAAACAATACAATGGCAGCAGGTCAGGAAGTGATATCCTTGTACATGAGGAACTAAAAGGAAACACATTTATATATTCCCACCTTGCACTACAAATGTCCTTACTGTTCCTAAATAATCTGCTGTATAAAAGGCAGATGGTGGCAATGGTAGTAGCTGTTAAATTAGAACACTGCAACCTAGCTAAAGTAGGGATGGGACAGGATCAGGAAGCAGCACTCCTCCCCCAGTTCCCCACTCACCTTGGGAGAGGCTCGGACACAGCAGAAGAGCTGGGTATCGTAGCCAGTGATTGTAGTGCAGTCTACCAGAGGCTGGGTAAACTTTGGAGCTTCAGAGAAGTCCCGTTGAGCAAATCCCTTGGTCTTGTAAACGGTAGCTGAAGGCATAAGAAGGGCCATGATATACAACTGATATCCCCATACTTATTCAACTCTTTTTTGCCCAATCTTCTCAGCATGTGTCCTCCATGCCTTCCTTACCTGCTTTTTGGATGTGAGCAAGGTCAACAGTGACAGGGGCTGTTTCACTGAGTCCACACTGGTTTTCAGCGAAGACACGAAAGGCATAGGAGTTGCCCACTATGAGGTCAGAGACAACACAGCTGGTGCGGTGGTAATGTTCCAGCACGGTGAACCACAGCTGCGGGGTCCCCAGAAGATGCCGTATGTGAGACGCTTGTTTTTTTTTTTTTTTTTTTTTTTTGCGGCACCAGGGATTGAACTCACGACCTTGCGCTTGCCAGGCAGGCGCTTAGGCTGCTGAGCTAGATCCCCGGCCCTATGAGACACTTGTTTTATGAACTCAGCCCACATGAGCTGCCAGGTGCTCAGTCCAGAATGTCCCATTCCTCCCCCCCTCTTCCCAGTGAGGCCTCACCCCAGATTTTGTGTCAGCCTTCTGCACCGTGTATCCCAGGAGTGGTGTATTGCCTGTATCTTGGGGAGCTGTCCATTCCAGGGTAGCATTGGAGCCCCAAACATCCACCAGCTTAATACTCTGAGGAGGGCCTGGCCTCTCTGAAAGAGCAGAGCCATGGCAGTGACACAGTACAACCAGTAAGTATTGAAATCACTTCAAGGGTGGCCCTGACTCCATCTCTTCCCAGACCTCTACCCTCGCCCAGACTCAGAGTGGGGGGACATCACTCCAGCTCCCTGTGATGGTGCCTCTTGAGCTGGAGAGGGAGCTCACCTCCTACTCCCCCCAAATTACCTATCACCAGGATGTCAACAGTGGCAGTGGCCTCCAGTTCACCCAGCTGCACACAGAGCTGGTAGTGGCCTGAGTCAGTGCGCTGGGCTTCTCGGATGAAGAGAATGGAGTCTTGGTCCCCATTCCGCACACTCACATGACTGGTGTCCAAGGCACATCCATCATGTGTCCAAGTGACTTGAGGTTTGGGCTTACACTGAGGAATGGGGGATAAGGCGTGAGCAGCCCAACAGGTTTCTGGACCTTCCCTGTCACATCCACCCCAGGTCCACAGGGTAACCTGACTTGTAGCCATAAATTTCTTGAGCTAGAAATTGGTGGACTCTTCGAGGGGACTTTCTCCTTTCAGCAACAGCCTCATGATCATGAGGAAAGGGGATAGCTTTGAGTCTCCCACCCTCTGAGAGTAGACTGGGGACACCCAGGGGAGCTGGAATCAATCAAATAGCTTCCTAAACTCCCAAAGACCCTCCAAATTGAGAAGCTTCCAGAACTCTCAGACTGAAAGGCAGGGATTAGTCTTACTTTCTCTCACAGGGCATGCCTGACCCTAGCCAAACCCACTCTCAGGAGTGCAGATGCATGGATCATTTAGCTTCAGAATTCTAGCGATGTGGCCCCTTCCATTCAAGGCCAGGAAGACTGCCCCTCTGCTGGTAGAACTCTTGGTACCTGTTTCCAAATCAAAACCTGAGCCTGGCCCCAGCAAGGGCTAGATTCATCACCTGGAATGGGATTAGTAGATTTACTGTGTCTCCAACCTTCCGGATGTAGATCTGCCTCAGGGCCCGAGGTAGCCGAATCTTGGGGTGCTCTGAGAAATGGAAAGAGAGAAAACAGAAGATAAATAGTCAGAGGAAGCAGACACTGCATCTAGTTGCACTCTGCGGGTGGCAGCTCAGGTACCCTGCACCAAATGAGGCCTCTATCTTAGGTGTGCAAAGATTGCTCCTAGTGTCTTTTTTTTTTTTTTTTTTTTTTTTTTTGTAGTACTGGAGATTGAACCCAGAGCTTCAAACCTGATAGGCAAGCGCTCTGCCACTGAGCTACACTCCCAGCTCAGTACCATTGTCTTGCTCGTATTTTGGGATAAGTGAATGGCTGAAGGAAAGCATTAAAGTCTGCAGAAAGAGCATGGGAATGTGAGCCGGATGTTTACTATAACTCTCACTTACCAACTTTCCATCAGCTGGGATTTTGTTTCTGTAAGTGCACAGACCAGTCTGGCCTGTATGCTTTGTCTTTCCAACCCTTTTCTGTGGGTCCTTATTAACATTGTTTGCATCAAGGCTGCTTTCAGTAAGTATTCATTCCGACCTCCCAGTTTGCTGCGGAGTTAGGAGAACCCTTTCCACTCTGCAGGCAGAGTCAACACTGAGACCCCAGCAGCCTCCTACTGAGACAGCACTGATATCATCCCAGAGGGAGCCAGTGTCTGGGACCCTTCCTCTGGTGACCACCCTGCTCCCTGCTGCCTGTGTGGTATTCTTCCAGTTGGTACAGGATCACTTTGTACAAACAAAATCTGGGAAAGATTAGGTTCACCATTCACTTTCCCTTGATCTCCCAGACTTGTACCAGCAAGAAGTGAAAATTAGATGGCATGTATTTGTTTCCCGGATGAAGACAGGAGATGCTTCATCTAGGGTTTAGAGAATGACTAGGTGTCATTTCTCTCCTCTCACTGATGCCTCAAGCCACCTTGGCTGGAATAGACATCCCACCTGGGTTTCCTGGGAGACGTGGGACAGTGACACCACTTTCCAGGCCTCCTAAGACTGCTGTTTCCTCCTTTCTCAAAAGACAGTCCCCTGCTGCTGTTGTCGTAAGAAGAATGTAACAGGCTTCAGTTCATTCCAACAACTCAGGCTTCCCGGCCAAAATTCATTCCTTGTTGTTGGAAAAATGCAACCCCTGGTACATTCCTGTGGCAAAGAACATGACTACTTGACGGCAGATTCCAAATTTTTTGATAACGCACATTTCCCTGTGAATACATTCCTGAGCATTCACCCAGGATGCAAGTGTGTTTATTTATAGATTGAACTGTGTAAATATGCAAATTATTGCTGGGGGGATGGTGCATGCCTGTCATCCCAGCCACTTGGGAAGCTGAAACCAAAAGATCATGAGTTCAAGGCCAGCCTGGACAATTATCTTAAAAACAATAAAACAAACAAAATCTGAAACAATAAAGATGTACATTATATAAAGCAAACATTTAAGTGAAGACATTTAAAATAAAATAAACAGAAGTCCTACCATGTTCTTCATGCACCTCAATTGGTAGAGAAGTTCCTGAATTACTATATCAAGATCACTTGTCATTTGTAAATGAATACCATCAGAATATACATTTTGCTCAGCTACATATGGATGTTCTCCAAAATAGATCACAGACTAGCTCATAGAACATGCTTAAGTAAATCCAAATGAATAGAAATTATTCCATGTATATTATCAAATGATAATGCAATGAAATTAGACATCAATGGTAAAAGAAACTAAAAAAAATTAAAAAACACATAGAATTTAAATAATATCCTGCTGAACAACCAATGGGTCACAGATAAAATTAAAGGAGAAATTAGACAGTTTCTACAGTTAAATAATAATACCAATACAATAAGCCATAACTTATGGGACACAATTTTCCTATGAGGGAAATTTATAGTGGTGAATTCCCACATCAGAAAAACAGAGTGAGTTCAAATAAACAACCTAATTTTGAACATCAAGCTTCTAGAAAAAGAAGAGCAAGTCAAGTCCAAAGTTCATATGAAGGAGGAAATTATAAATATCAGAGCAGAAATTAATGCAATTGAGGCTAAGAAAACAATACAGAGAATCAATGAAGTGAAGAGTTGGTTCTTTGAAAGATTAAATAAAATTGACAGACCCCTAGCCAACCTCATTAAAAAAGGAAAGAAAAAAAAAGTGACTCAAATCCATGCAATTAAGAATGAAAAGGGTGAAATCACAAAAGACATTGCAGAAATCCAAAAGATGATTGATACTGTACCAACTTCAAGAACCTGTGTTCTAACAAAATGGAAAACTCAGAAGAAATGGACAGATTCCTAGATACATATAAACTACCAAAGCTAACTCAAGGAGATGTAAAAATTCTAAGTAAACCAGTATCAGTCAATTAAATTGAAGATATAATTAAAAACCTACCAAAAAGAAAAACCCAAGCCCTAGTGTATTCACTGCTAAATTCTACAATGACACTGGAGAAGGCCTAATGCCACTACTTCTCAAACTTTTTAATAAAATCGATAGGGAAGCAATACTCCCAGATTCATTCCTGGAAGCAAGCATTACCCTGATACCAAAACCAGAGAAAGATGCAACCAGAAAAGGTTGCTACAAGCCAATCTCCCTCAAGTACACAGAAACAAAAATCCTCAATATGATACTGGCAAACAGCATTCAACCAATCATCAAAAACATGATACATCATGATCAAGTAGGATGCATCTCAGGAATGCAGGGACAGTTCAACATATGCAAAGCAATAAATGTAATATACTATATTAACAGGACCAAGGACAAAAAAATCATGTGATCATCTCAATAGATGCAGAAAAAGCATTTGATAAAGTCTAACAACCATTCATGATTTAAAAAAAGTCCTACAGAAAATTGGGATAGATGGTCTTTATGTCAATCTGATAAAAACCATCTTTGACAAACCAACAGCCAACATCATACTGAATGGACAAAAACTGAAAGGTTTCACTCTAAATTTAGGAACAAGACAGGGATGTCCACTATCACCATTCCTGTTCAGTATAGTCCTGGAAACATTAGCCAGAGCAATTAGACAAGAGAAAGAAATAAAAAGAATAAGAATAGAAAAAGAAGAAGTTAAATTATCATTATTTGTGGATGATATGATACTCTGCATAGAAAATCCCCCCAAAATCCACTGAAATATTTAGATTTAGTAACTGAATTCAGTAGCGTAGTTGAACACAAAGTTAACACTTAAAAATCAGTAGCTTTCATGTACAGGAATAACTCACTGAGAAACAAATTAGGGAAACAACACTTTAATACTAGCATTCAAAAAAAATGAAATACCTAGAAATCAATCTAATGAAGGAAGTATTGTATTACAGACTGTGCTGCTGGCCTGGGATCTAACTCAGTGGCACAGCACCTGCCTGACAAGTGCGAGGTCATGAGTTCGATTCCTGGTACCAAAAAATAAATAAATAAATAAAACACACAAACTGTGTTGCTGAGATTCCATCTCACTCCAGAATGTTTATTATCAAGAAATCAACCAATAACAAATGCTGGCAGGGCTGTAAGGAAAAAGGAACCCTTCTCTACTATTGGTGGGAATGGTGACTGGTACAGCCCCTGTGGAAGTCAGTGTTGGAGATTTCTCAAAAAACAAGGACTAGAGGTTCTGTTTGACCCAGCTATTCCCCTTCTGGGTATCTTCCTGAAAGAATTAAAAGCATCAGACTGCAGTGATATATGCACACCCATGCTTATATCAGCACAGTTTGTAATAGATAAATCTTGCAAACAGTCTGAATGCCCATCAGCTGATGAATGGATAAAGAAGATGTGATTTTTTTTTAGTGCAGTGAAGTACTATTCTGCCATAAAGAAGGATAAGCTTGATATATTCCAGCTAAATGGATGCACCTTGAAATCATACTCTTAAGTGAAATGAATCAAACACACATGTTTAAATACTGCACTGTTTCTCTGGTGTGAGAAACTGAAAGTGTAAATAAGTTTCAAAATTTATAATAGATATTGGGAAATAGGAAGAAAATGATCAAATGATTAGGGGGACAAGGAAAGGGGAAAGGGAGAGGTGGAAGGGACAAGAAAAAAGAGAATAGAAGGGGAAAATGGAAACAAAGCCTTTGTAAATAAGGAGGAGAAGAGGGAATGAAAGGAGGGGAGGGGAAGAGGGGAAAAAAAGAAGCAAGATATATATTGTACAGGTACACATTCCCTAGGATGAATGTTATCTAAAATGTACCCGTAAAATTTTTAAAAAATGAATACAAGGGCTGGGTATCTAGCTTAGCGGTCTAAGCGCCTGCCCGGCAAGTGCAAAGTCATGAGTTCAATCCCTGGTGCCGCAAAAAAAAAAAAAAAAAAAGAATCTTATAGCCAGGCATGGTGGCTCACGCCTGTAATCCCAACACTTGGGAGGCTGAGACAGGAGGATCGTTGTGAGTTCGAGACCAGCCTGGGCTACAAAGTGAGCTCAAGGCCATCCTGAATGGCATAGTGAGACCCTGTCTCAAAAACGCAAGGGCCGGGAATCTAGCTCAGTGGCCTAAGTGGCCTGCCTGGCAAGCGTAAGATCACGAGTTCAATCCCAGGTGCTAAAAAAAAAAAGAATACAAATATACAGCACCATTTCCTTTTTCTAGTTTTCTTCTGGCTGTGTGGCTTTTGTTTTCACCCAGGCCAGACTATAGCTCAGGGCTCGTGTGCTAAGGGATGTGAATGCTCTCAGCAAGAGTAGCGCAGAGGAGCCCCCGGCTGCGGCTGCACAGCACCCCCCCCCCGGGGTTGTCCTTGCTGACTTTGGTGGCTGGGGGCAGGGTGGGAAGAACAGAGAAAGTATTGTGTGATGTGTTCCTCTCCTGTGGCCATTTTGGCAAGCAACTGAGGAGTTGAAAACAGCCGGATGTGAGTTAAGGGTTTTTTTGAAGAAAAAAAAAAATGACTGTAATCAGAAAAGGGGTGAAACCCTGGTTTTGTTGAGCTTGGTTCCCCACTGTTGGGAGGGGATAACCCTTCATACTTGCTGAGGAGAGGCCTGGAGAGAAGACTCTGCTGCTCCTTGTGCTGCCAACGGACTGGCAGAGCTTTGGAGGACTCAGTGAACACCCAGAGTAAGGTGATGGCTCGGAGAGAGGGCAGCTGATTTTCTGGGCACCGCCTAACCAGTTGTGAAGTTGTGCCCAGCACCTAGACCTTGGCTCCTTATCTAGCATTGTTGATCAGAAGAACCCATGCTCCGAGCTGTCTACTCACTTACTCCCGTGTCTCCCTACTGCTGGGCACTGGGCCAGGGCTCTGATGTGACCTCCAGTGACCTGGAGGGAGGAGGAGGCAAGGGAGGGAAGGCAGAGGGCTAGACTCAAGGACTACGAAGGGCCGAGATGAGGAAGGAATCTGGGCCTTCACCTAGGCCTGAAAGATGTGCCAATAAGCCCTATTCTGCCCAGTTTTATGGACAGGTGCATGTGGTGAATATGTTTGTCTCCACCTAGTATTTCTTTTGTTTCTTAGAAAAATACCTTTGCAAATTCTTTCATCTGAATTAAAGAGAAAAATGAATTGAACAAGTTTGTGTGGAATATAAGCTCTGGTGGGGGTGTAGGGGGATTTGCAGAGGGGCCTTTGAGACCTCAAGGGGTGCCCAGTTGGGGCAGGGCTGGAGATGAAGGATGTGGTGGAGGCAGTTGGTTTGTCCCTTGGAGGATTCCCATTCTAGTCCTCTATAAGTGGGATTCTGACAAGACGGTGGAACTGATGTCACCTGAGTGTTTCAGCTCGTGCAGGATGAGTTGGTGAAGGTTCTGCACTCAGTAGGCAGCCAGGCTACTGGGAAGGTGGAGGATGGGCTTGGGGCTGACACAGCCCATGGAATACCTGAGGTGCAGAAGAGGATTTGGCAGCTCCAGATGCCTGGTCAGCGGCAAGTTCTCCAATTGCTTCCCGGCTTAACCGAGGCAGCAATCTGACCCTTTGCTCAGAATGTTAATATGAGGGCTCACTTGAGGCATCCTTTTTCACACATCCATATTGAACTGGGTGTAAATTGTCCTGACCTTGTGCAGGCGTGGCTTCCCTTGACACCCAATGCCAGGAGGGATGTGAACCAAAGCCCAAAGCCACAGTTTTCCCTGACTAGGTCTGTGACTATCCCAGTGTGGTTTTCTGCCTCCACAAGTCTTGGGGGAAAAGGTGGTTTGAAAAGTCCTTTGACAGCCACTGACTTCTTTTTTTTTTTTTTTTTTTATGAGCAGGATATATTTATTGAGAGAAAGAAAGCTTCTGTCCAAGAGAGAGACAGAAGGGGTCCTGAGTAGGTTGCCCGACAGCCACTGACTTCTGAGGTGTGTTGCTCTCAGTACTTTATTTCTCTTGGACAGAATGTTGTCTAATTATCCCTCAACAATTTCTAGAGAAAAAGATTATTTCAAGTCCAAAGATCTTGACTCCTCCTGACTAGAAAATTTTTACTCATTTCTCTAATTCATTCTGCTGAAATTTATGCGCATTTCATTATTCTATTCTCACAGGAAAGAATTGTTAATAATTGGTAAATATCCTCTTATAATTTCTTTTCACATGGTCAGAGACTTTCCTCCAGCTGTTTCCTAAAGGCCCTTTCATTCAGACTGATGTTCCTATGGCCTGAGGAGGGAAGAAGGAAGTCAGACACATCAGAGGTGTGTGTGTACATGTGTGTATGAGGGTGTGTGTAAATACACAAACATGTGTCTGTGTGAGTATATGGTAACCAAAAGAGGACAATGCCCAAGAACAGTTGTAGCTTTGAAGCTAAATATTTCCAGGGATCCAGGAAGTGCCTGCATTTCTTAGAGAAACATTTGCTAATGTCTAGGATGTGGTCATGGCTTTAGAAACCTGTATGGAAGACTGTGACAGGAAAGGAGTGTGATGATCTCAGAACTCTGTGAAGGTCAAGAGTGTCATCTCCTTGAAGATCATGAGAATAAGGCCAGAAAAAATAAGAGGCACAGAAACAGGCAACATTTTTCTGAGATAAAGACTCTGCTACCTCTACCTCCAAGCCCCTGGCTTACTGCCTGCATCTCCAACCCTGCTGTAG
>RJWT010040806.1:0-12416 GCA_004365215.1 Cuniculus paca
GCAAAGTCAGTGTGATCCCTTTTTGTCCTCCAACCTTACTTCTAATCTCTTTGTCTTCTTCCATTTAGCTATTTTCTCTTTAACACATTTTCAATTTTAATCCCTAAGGGCAAAATTGACATATTAAGGACTTATACACTGTGTATAATTTTCTGGTTTGTTTTAGATTTTGTTATATAACCACAAATATATTTCATATGGTTAAAAGTGGCAAATTAATGGTTAGCTCGGTTTGTCATTGTCTATGCTGTGTTTGATGCTAATGGTACCATTATAGCCAAAAGTGACATAATTGTTTTAAACATCTGTTCTTCCTGGTATTCCATGACTGAAAATGAGTAAAGGTCTCAGAAAATACTGTGACAGAGAGCCAAAGAACCAGTGACTAGGCCGAACAAGCAGCAACTTCTCATCTCCAACAAATTGAAGAAGTGAGATCTTCCAATAATTTCTCAAATAACTGTAGAAATGGTGTCCATAGTGAAAACTCAAAAACCAGCTACACCTGGAAGGTACCTCCAAGAAGTAGTCATTGCATAAGGGTTCTAAATACTAGCAATAAGGCAACCCACCTTAGGCAATTTACAAGCATCACCCCAGAAATTAAACTCAAAAAAGAAAAGCAAGTGAGAAGATACTTAAACAAGATATAACTAACCTCTAACATTCAGTTTACCAAAGGCAAACCCAGGGGGCAGTGAGGTGGGACAGTCTGAAAGCCTCCTGTCTGGCCTGTCTGAAGTGGAAACAGCAAAACAACTAAATGAGGCTCTGGAAAAAAAAATCAAATCAGAAATAAATTCTCAAATAACTGAGGAGAGATGGTATCCACAATGAAGACTATGCTTAGTGACTCTAGAGCAGGTACAGACAAAAAAATAGATGAACTTAAGAAAGTTAGGGAAGCCATAAGTGCTCAGCATAGGAAAGAAATGGAACCCATAAGGCAGATTCAAGCAGATATCCAGGAGAATAGAAATTCCATTTAAAGTATTCATAGCAGATTAAGCCAATGTGAGGACAGGGTCTCAGATATAGAAAACAGGCTTGCAGTTAATGATCATGAAAAGAAAGATTTCTTAAAAATAGCAAGGGACCATGAGAAGTCAATACAGCAGCTGCTAGATGAGGCAAAGAAGAATAACTTAAGGTTGATTGGAGTTAATGAAAAAGCAGGAGATAGCACAAATGATATAAAAATCTGTTCACAGACATCATGGCAGAAAACTTCCCTAGTAGAGAAAAAGAATTTGACGTACAGATAAGTGAGACATATGGAACTCCATTAGCCATGATTATAAAAAAAAAAAAATCTACAGCCAGGCATACCATAGTCAAGATTCCAGAAATTTGACACAAGAATAGAATCTTAAAAACTGTTAGGGAAAAGAAACAAGTCATCTATAAAGGAAAGCCCATTGGAATCAAAAGCTGACTTCTCAGCACAAACCCTCAAATCAAGGAGAGATTGGAGTAAAGTATTTCAAGTTCTAAAGGAAAACAACCTTCATCCCAGGTTGATGAACCCCACAAAACTATGGCTCAAAATTGATGGAGAAGTAAGATACTTCCATGACAAAGAACATCTGAAGAAATTTATGACCACCAAAACAGCACTCCAAAATATTTTGAAGGACATTCTAGAAAGAGATAACAAAGACTATAACTCCATGAACCCCAATGGAAGAAATCCACCAGGCAAGGCAAATAATTAAACAGAGGGAGGGGGAAAAAAGAGGGAGAGCCAAGAACAGGAAAATAACATGACAAGGATAAGTTAA
This sequence comes from Cuniculus paca, assembly GCA_004365215.1. NCBI lineage: Eukaryota > Metazoa > Chordata > Mammalia > Rodentia > Cuniculidae > Cuniculus > Cuniculus paca. The sequence goes on from RJWT010040806.1 coordinate 1,782, forward strand.
TACATATCAGCTATATCAGTTTTGATTCACTAATTGAAAAACACAGACTGGCAGAATGGATCAAGAAGCAAGATCCTACAATATTCTGCATACAACAAACACATTTAATTAAAAAAGAAATTCACAGACTAAAATTCAAAGGTTGGAAAACAATACTCCATGTGGCAGGAATCCAGAAAAAAGCAGGGGTAGCTATTCTATTTGTAGACAAAGTGAATGTCAGGCCAAGACTAATTAAGTCAGATAAAGGTGGTCACTACATCCTTGTAAAGGGAACAATCCAAGAGGAAGAGATAACAATCGTAAATATATATGCAACAAATACCAGTGCACACACCTACACAAAACAAATATTAATGGGCATGAAAAATCAAATAAGCACAAATACAATTGTACTGGGGTATCTCAATACCCCACTGTCACAAGACAGATCAAGCAGACAAAATATCAATAATGAAACATTAGAACTGAACCAAACTGTTGAACAAATGGACTCAGTAGATATCTATAGAGTGTTCCACCCTACAACATCAGAATACACATTCTTCTCAGGGGCACATGGGATGTTCCCCACAATAGATCACATACTAGCTCATAGAACATGCTTAAATGCAAATGAATTGAAATTACCCAATGCATATATCAGACTAGTGCAATGAAATTTGAAATCAGTGACAGAAGAAACCATAAACACATGGAAATTCATAACTCATGGAAATTAAATAGCACCATCCTGAACAACCAATGAGTTACAGATGAAATTAAAGAAAGAATTAGATAGTTTTTACAGTTGCATGATAATGACAATACAATATACCAGAGTTTATGGGGTGCAATGAAATCAGTCCTAAGAGGGAAATTTATAGCAGTAAATACCCATATCAGGAAAACAGAGCAAGTGCAAATAAACAACTTAATAGTGAACCTCAAACTTGTAGAAAAAGAAGTAGAGGCTAATCCAAAAGCTTGTATAACGGAAGAAATTATAAAGACCATAGCAGAAATTAGTGCATTGGAGCTGGGCCTGGTGGCGCATGCCTGTTATCCCAGCACTTGGGAGGCTGAGTCAGGAGAATTGTTGTGAGTTTAAGACAAGTCTGTGCTACAAAGTGAGCTCAAGGCCAGTCTGAACAGCAGAGTGAGACCCTGTCTCAAAAAGACAAGGGCTGGGGATTTATCTCAGTGGTCTAAGCACCTGCCTGGCAAGCACAAGGTCATGAGTTGTATTCCTGGTGCCGAAAAAAAAAAAAAAGATTAGTACATTGGAGACTAAAAAAAATTACAAAAATCAATGTATTGAAGAATTAGTTCTTTGAAAGATTAAATAAAATTGACAAACCCTTATCCAACCTTATCAAAAAAAGGAAAAAGAGCCTGAAGTTCATGTGATTAGGAATGAAAAGGGTGAAATTACAATGGGCCCTGAAGAAATCCAGATGATTATCTATACCTACTTTGAAAACTTGTATTCTAATAAGATGGAACATGCAGAAGAAATGGACAGATTCCTAGATACATATAAATTACCAAAGCTGAATCTAGAAGAAGCAAAAGTCCTAAATAAATCAATATCAATCATTGAAATCAAAGATGTAATTAAAAATCTACCAACAAAGAAAAGCCCAGGCCCTGATGGATTCAGTGCTGAATTCTACAAGAAATTTAGAGAAGACTTAATATCACTACTTTTCAAACTCTTTAATGAAATTGAAAAGGAAGAAATATTCCTAAATTCATACCTGGAAGCAAGCATTACCCTGATACCAAAACTGGAGAAGGATACAACTAAAAAGGAGAATTACAGGCCAGTCTCCGTAATGACCATACATGCAAAAATTCTCAGTAAGATAATGGCAAACAGAATTATAAAGATGATTATACACCATGACTGTTATGGGTTAAAAACTGGTGGTCAAGGGCTGGGGATTTAGTTCAGTGGCCTAAGCACCTGTCTGGCAAGCATGAGGTCATGAGTTCAAGCCCCAGTTCCACAAAAAACAAACAAACAAACAAATAAACAACTGGTGGTCAACTTAACACCAGCTGAATTGAATCAGCATGGTGCTAAGTATAGACAGCCCAGTTGAGGAAAGTCGTCAGCATAAAAAGGAGATGTGGAGAGGAAGAGGGCAGCATTGTGTGTTCTCCTAAGCTTTGTTGTTATTTAGAGCCATTGGTTCTCCTGGAGGAGCTTGCCATGCTGGCTCCCCTGATATGAACTTGGCTATTGTCATTGGAGGAGCTCAGGACCTTGTTGCTGAGCATGGCTGTGGTTCACTTTGGGGGAGCTCTGGTTCTTATTTGACCATTACTTCCTGGCTCTGGAGAGGAAGATCTCCAGGAGAGGTTTGTGACGCTGGTTTCCTGATATATACTCAGCTGTTCTCATTGTCAGAGGAGCTCGGGACCTTATTGCCTCTGAGGATGGCTGTGGTATTTTCTTATTTTGAGTATTGCTTCCTGGCTCCACTGCAGAACCCTCAACCTACTGGCACAGATCCTTCACCCTTGCTAGCATAGACTTTCTAGCTTCCACCGCTGACCTTTGGGCCTTCCCAGTGAAGATCCATGAAATAGACTTGCATGAGTCATTGTCATGGGCTCTAGGTCTTCAGCTGGATTCATGCAGGACATTACTGTGGGATCCAGGTCCTTGGTTGGATTTTCTAGGTGATTAGTGTTGTGAACAGATTTCCTGAACTTTCTTGTATTTAACTCTGGGTGACCATCATAATATAATATAATGTTATAATTATATTATAACATTATATTATATTATAAATTCTGTGTCCTGTATGTAATTTCTCTCCTTGCAACCCCTGCCTACAACAATGACTAAGTGGCATCCATCCCAAGGGATGGTTCACCATACATAAATCCATAAATGTAATACACCATAATAAAAGAGCCAAGGACAAAAATCATATGACTATCTCAACAGATGCAGAAGAAGCTTTTGACCAAGTCCTGTACCCATTCTTGATAAAAACCCTAAAGAAAATTGGAATAGATGGTCTTATCTCAATCTGACAAAAACCACATATGACAAACCAACAGCCAGCATCATACTAAATGGACAAAAACTGATAACTTTCTCTCTAAAACCAGGAACAAGACAAGACTATCCACCATCTCTACTCTTATTCAACATAGTCTTGGAAACGTTAGCCAGAGCAATTAGACAAGAGAAACAACTAAAATGAATAACAACAGGAAAGAGAAGTTAAATTATTATTACTTGCAGATGGCACAATACATGACAGACCCCCAAAAACTCCACTAAAAAAGAGGTTTATTTATTTATTTATTTATTTTTTTGCAGCACCGGGGATTGAACTCACGACCTTGTGCTTGCCAGGCAGGTGCTTATACCGCTGAGCTAAATCCCCAGCCCTGGTTGTTTTGAGACAGGGTCTCACTATGCCGTTCAGGCTGGCCTTGAGCTCACTTTGTAGCCCAGGCTGGTCTCAAACTCACAACGATCTGCCTGTCTCAGCCTCCCAAGTGCTGGGATTACAGTGTGAGCCACCAGGCCCGGCAAAAAGAGGTATATTTAATAAGCATATTCAGTAGTATAGCTGGATACAAAGTCAACACTCACTAAGAGAGAAATCAGGGAAACAACACCTTTCACATTAGTATCCAAAAAAAAAAAAAGACATAGGAATCAATTTAATGAAGGATGTAAAAGACTTCTACATTGATAACTACAGTACTCTAAAAAAGGATATTGAAGAGGATATCAGAAAATGGAAAGATACCCTTTGCCCTTGGGTAGAAGAATCAATATACTGAAAATGGTCATACTTCTGAAACTGTTATACAGACTTGATGTAATTTCTACCAAAATTCCAATAGCATATCTCACAGAATTAGAAAAAAAACAATTCTAAAATTCTAAATTTGGAACCAGAAGAGACCTAGAATAACAAAGGCCAGTCTGGGCAACAAAGACAAGTCAGGGCATTACAATGCCAGACTGAAATTATACTACAAAGCTACTGTGATAAAAACAGCATGGTACTGGCAAAAAACAGACCTGAAGATCAATGGAACAGATTAGAAGATGTGGAAACAACTTCAGACATACTAAGTCAACTTACTACTTTTTAAAAAAATTTTAAAATTTTAAAGAGAATAAAACAAAACAAAACAACAAGATAAAACAATGAGAACAATGTTGAATTTCAAAACAAGACAGTAGTTGTCTACAATAGTTACTATATTGCACATTGTTGTCTTCTAAATAGTTGCTCATACTACCAGACATAGACATGCAAAGTTAATTAAACAATGTAAGCACTAAGTTGTTTCTTTGCTACAGTTGATATCATTTCAGAAATTTCAGGTGTGTGACTTCTAACTTCTTCTCTGTACATGTCTCTTGGACTTGTTTCAGGTGGGCTGGAGGTCTGAGGTTGCACCTTGCCCCTTTGTCTTGATATTTTCCAGTGTTCTTCCAAATCAGCTGATTGCTGAGTCCTGGGTGCTTGCTGCACTGGCTGCCCATCCTGCAGTGCAGGGGTTTGGGCATTCCTCTGATTTGAGGTTCCTAGGGTGGTGGAGAGGTGTAGGACAGTGGCTCACTGATGCTCCCGCTATGGTGGCAGCACCTCAGGGTGTGGCTTCTCCTCTGGGCCTGCAGTGGTGGGCTCACTGGGGGGACATCTTATCTTTGACAAAGGCGCCAAACACGTTCACTGGAAGAAAGATAGCCTCTTTAATAAATGGTACTGGAAAAACTGCCTCTGCACATGCCAAAGATTAAAATTGGACACAGGTCTTTTGCCATGCACTAAACTAAATTTGAAATGGATCAAAGATCTAAATATTAAAACAGAAACATTAAATCTGCTGGAAGATGAAATAGGTAAAACTCTTGAAGACATTGGTATAGGAAAAGACTTTATGAATAAAACCCTGATTGAACAGGAACTATCACAAAGTATCAACAACTAAGATCTCATCTCCCTCCCTCAATTCCCTTCTCCATACCAAGGATCTAACTCACAACCTTGCACTTGCCAGGCAGGCGCTTATGCCACTAAGCTAAATCCCCAGCCCTTGTTTTTTTTTTTTTGCAGCACCGGGGATAGAACTCGTGACCTTGTACTTGCCAGGCAGGCACTTTTGCCACTGAGCTAAATCCCCAACCCTTGTCTTTTTGAGACAGGGTCTCACTATACCATTCAGACTAGCCTTGAGCTCACTCTGTAGCCTAGGCTGGTCTTGAACTTGCAATGATCCTCCCCTCTCAGTCTCCCTAGTACTGGGATTTACAGGTGTGTGCCACCAGGCCCGGCACCCTTGTCTTTTTGAGACAGGGTCTTGCTAAGCCATTCAGGCTGGCCTTGAGCTCACTTTGTAGCCCAGGCTGGTCTTGAACTCCCAATGAACTTCCTGCCTCAGCCTCCCAAGTGCTGGGATTACAGGTGTGCACTACCAGGCCTGACCTGAGATCATCTTATTAAAAAGCTTTTGCACAGCAAGAGAAAGCACTAACAGAGTGAAAAGACAGCCCAAATTGTGGGAAAAAATGCTTGCCAGCTCTTCTTCAGACAAAGGATTACTACTGAGAACATATAAAGAACTCAAAATAGTCAGACCTCCCAAATTAATTTTTTTTATTTTTCACTTTTTTTGCGGCACTGGGGATCGAACTCACAAACTTGTGCTTGCCAGGCAGGCACTTAGACCGCTGAGCTAGATCCCCAGCCCTGTTTTTGAGACAGGGTCTCACTATGCCATTCAGGCTGGCCTTGAGCTCACTTTGTAGCCCAGGCTGGTCTCAAACTCACAACAATCCTCCTATCTCAGCCTCTTGAGTGCTGGGATTACAGGCGTGTGCTGCCAGGCCCGGCTAGACCTCCCAAATTTAAAGGCCCAATCCAAAAATGGGCATCTGAGATGAACACACACTTCTCAGATGAAGAAATACAAACAGCAAATAAATATATGAAAAGATGTTCAACATCACTGGTCATTCGAGAGATGCAAATTAAAACAACACTGAGATTCCATCTCACCCTGGAAAGAATGGGTATTATCAAGAAATCAGCCAATAATAGATGCTGGAGGGGTAGTGGGGAAAAGGGATCCTTCTCTACTGCTGGTGGGCGTTTTAGCCTGGTGCTATCGCTGTGGAAATCAGTGCGGCGATTCCTCAAAAAACTACGACTGGAGGTCCCATTTGACCCAGCTATTTCTCTTCTGTCTTCCCAGAAGAATTAAAAACATCATACCACAGTAGTATATGTGCACCCATGTTTATAGCAGCATAATATGCAATAGCTAAATCTTGAAAACAACCCAAATGCCCATTGGGGAGAAATGGGTAAAAAAAGATGTGATCTTTTTATTCAATGGAGTACTACTCAGCTATAGAGAAGGTTAAACTTGAGATGTTTATAGGTAAATGGGTGCAACTGGAGACCATACTCGTAAGTGAAATGAACTAGGCATATATGTGTAAACATCACGTCTCCTTAGTGTGAGAAGCTAAAAGAGTAAATAAGATCCAAAATGTACAATAAGTATTGTAAAATAGGAAGAAGCTTCAAAACAAAAGAGAAACTGGGATGAGGGAATAGGGAAAAGAAAGAAGGGAAAGCAAAAAAAAAAATATATATACACATACAAGGTAGTTAAAATTGTTATATTACTATTTTCTGTTAGGTCATTGAAAAGAAAGGTTTGTGCTAATATTGTTTGGACAAATAACTGCTCATATCTTGTACTCTGAATAGCTATTTTATTTCATTTTATGTATTTATTTATTTTTTGGTACTGGGAATTGAACTCACAACCTCATGCTTACCAAGCAGGTGCTGTGCTGCTGAGCTATATCCCCAGCCCTGAGTAACTATTTTAAAGGTAACAATATGCAATTTACTAACCATTGTTACCCTCTTATTATCTTGTTTTAAAATTCTGTTTTTTTTTTTCTTTTGAAATAAAACAGCAATAGACAGTGAACAAAGACTTTGGACCAAGAATTAAGTTTCTCAGGCAGCACGGACTACATCCCCCTCCTTACTAAAGGGACTTGCAGCTCCTTGCTACTAAATTCCTGAGTTTCTAGGAACTTAAAATGAAAAATAATCAGTTTTTCTTTAAAATCCTAGTATCCTTCAAACCCTACATGGTGAGTACTTGGGTTAGAGAATTTGAGCTCTGTTTGGTCATTTTATTTTTTTTTGTTTTTTTGAGACAGGGTCTCACTATGCAGTTCAGTCTGATCTTGAGCTCACTTTGTAACCTAGGCTGGTCTTGAACTCGCAACAGTCCTCCTGTCTCAGCCTCCCGAATGCTGCGATTATAGGTGTGAGCTACCATGCCCAGCTTGATTGGTTGTTTTAAATTTACAGTCACCTGTGATAGGTGACCTCTAAGCAACTGAGCAATTCCCATACTCCACTTATCCATAAAAGGTTCTGGATTGAGCAGTGAGGCAAAATCTGCCTTTCAGATTCCCCTCCTGGAGAAACCAGGAACCTTTTTTCTTTCCTATTTCCAATAAAAATTCTTCTAACTTCCTCCTTTTGGTTTGTGAATCATTCTTTGACACTGTGAGATCATAAGAATTAAACATTTCAGAGTTACAAGCATGTGCCACCATGCCTTTCCTCTATTCTTTTTACTTTTCTTTCTTTCTTTTTTTCCTATTCTTTTTTTTTTTTTTTTGCGGCACGGGGGATTGAACTCACAACCTTGCGCTTGCCAGGCAGGCACTTAGGCCGCTGAGCTAGATCCCCAGCCCTTGTGTTTTTGAGACAAGGTCTCACTATGCCGTTCAGGCTGGCCTTGAGCTCACTTTGTAGCCCAGGCTGGTCTCGAACTCATAAGGATCAGCCTGTCTCAGCCTCCCGAGTGCTGGGATTACAGGCATGAGCCACCATGCCCGGCTCCTATTCTTTTTTTTTTGTGGCACCAGGGATTGAACTCATGACCTCGCGCTTGCCAGGCAGGCACTTAGGCCATGGAACTAAATCCCCAGCCCTTGTCTTTTTGAGACAGGGTCTCACTATGCCGTTCAGACTGGCCTTGAGCTCACTTTGTAGCCCAGGCTGGTTCAAACTCACAATAATCCTCCTGCCTCAACCTCCCGGGTGCTGGGATTACAGGTGTGAGCCACCACGCCCAGCTTCCCATTCTTTTTATTGCTTTATTTTTCCTTCCTTGGAGTCAATGCCAGTCTTAATTGCTATAGATTTTAAAATTTATTTATCTTTGGATTTTTGAGTTAGGGTCTTGCTATGTAGTTCAGGCTGGCCTTGAATTCACTATGCAGTGTGAGTTGGCCTGGAACTTGCAGCCATCTTTTTGCTTCACCCTCCTGAGTGCTGGGATTACAGACATGTGCCACCAGGGTACAGATTTTTAATAAACCATAACATCTAATTGAATAAATCTTCCTCTTCTGCATCTTCATCATTTTCTTTAGCTGGTTTTGTCCATTGCAAAGAGTTAGAGTGTCAAGATTTTAAAACACCTGCCAAAACTTTAAGGTTGTATTGTATTTAAAAATTAATTTGAGGGAAACTTACATCTTTTTGAACTTGAGTTTACCTATTTATGATATACTTCTTCATTTATTGTGTTTATTTATGTATTTATTTGGTACCAGGGATTGAACTCTCGACCTTGCGCTTACCGTGCAGACGCTTATGCCGCTGAGCTAAATCCCTGGCCCTGTGTTTATTTTTTTTATTTTTTATTTTATTTTTTTGGTACCAGGGATCGAACTCATGACCTTGTGCTTACCAAGCAAGCGCTTAAACCTTGAGCTAAATCCCTGGCCCTCCTGTGTTTATTTATTTTTTCCCTGGCACCGGGGATTGAACTCATGACCTTGAGCTTGCCAGGCAGGCGCTTTAGGCCACTGAGCTAGACCCCTGGCCCTTGTGTTTTTGAGACAGGGTCTCACTATGCTGTTCAGGTTAGCCTTGAGCTCACTTTGTAGCCCAGGCTGGTCTCGAACTTACAACGATTCTCCTGTCTCAGCCTCCCGAGTGCTGGGATTACGGGTGTGAGCCACCACGCCTGGCTTCCTGTGTTTATTTTTTATATTAAATTTTATTTATTTATTTTTGGTGCAGGGGAATTAACCCAGACCCAGGTACTTATTATGCAAGTGCTTTACCACTGAGCTATAACTCTACCTTCTTCTGACCTTTTAAAATGTCTTTTGAGTCATGGCTATCACAGCCAGGCCATTCGGAAAGGCTTTCAGCTAGAAAAACCCCTGCCCCATATGAGAAAGATCTTTTATTAAGGCTCTATGGCACGGCTAGAAATTCTAAGTATAGCATTTAGACATTAGAGATGTACATGGCACTTCTAAAATGGTCACATTGTTACAAAGGTTGAACAGAACATCAATGATACTGCCTCCAGGGCTTTTAGGGAATAAAAGCCTAAAAACCATGAGATTCAGTAATCCTTTGTTCTGGAAGGGACCCCTACGTCTCAACTCAGGACAGGCTATGGTGAAAAATAAAGAAGACATCAGAGACGTGTGGCCTGTTTTTTCTTTGTGTACATTTTGCCTTAATCAGGTAAATTTCATTCATTCCTCAGCAAATAATTTCATCTAGTATAATTACTTTGTGTGTTCACTTCTGCTTACCTACTAAGTTACAGTAGGTCTACAGAGATGCACAGATTGTGAAAGTGATATGTGCATTTGTAGGCTGAGTGTTAGAGGGATAGCTAAAGGTTGCATAGTGACTTTTGCAGGAATTAGCAACAGACCTCAAGGGGGAAAGTGAATCTTGGGAGATTAGTGGTGGCTATCTCAATCTTCTAAAATTCAAGCCCCATTAGCTCAGAAGATCTGGTCATTTTTTTCCTGTAGTTTCTATTATGAAAACAAATGACCTGTTTCCTCATTGACCTACCTGAACTCCAATTTAATATTATGTTAAAATTTGAAATAAACTTTGAAAGTATGTTCATGAGTCTGGAGTTCTGACACACATTTGCTCCCCCTCATTTGAGAGTGGGAATGTGGGTTAGCTCTCCTTTTCCATATGGAAAATCTTTGTGTTGTGAACATTAGGGATTAGGGCTTTATTTTATTTTTTTGCGGCACTGGGGATTGAACTCACGACCTTGCGCTTTCCAGGCAGGTGCTTAGACCGCTGAGCTAGATCCCCAGCCCTTAGGGCTTTATTTTATTAAGGAAGATTTAATTTTGCTTTCAAAAAAGAGAAACCACGTGAAGTTGTTGTCTTTTATTTTTCACATGTTTTTCAAGTGTGTATTTCCTAATCCCCAAAGAAATTTTAGGAAGTCTGGAAAAAGGGAAACAAGAAAAAAGTTATCTAGAAACCTACAATTTAGAAGTAACATTTAATATTTTGGTACATTATTAGATATAGAAATGTTTTAAAAATCTAGGTAACTTGTATTTTCACTAGCAATTGATTGTGAGATTTCCATATATATCAACAAGTGATTTTTATCAAACATGTTTCTGAATGCCAATTCTAGCATATATGGATCTAAGAGTATTTTAGCCTGATTATTTCAGTTGCACTGAAGATTGATGAAGAGGATTGAGCTATGAGTTAATTCATTCACTTGCTTACTTCTTTAAAATGTTGGTTATGTTCCAGAAGCATTGCTAAGATC
>RJWT010040807.1:0-12421 GCA_004365215.1 Cuniculus paca
GCTCACAGAGCACGGGATGGACGGGAGGACGCAGCAGGATGGATGGGAGGATGGCCACTGGAGATTGTGGTCATGGCTTGAAAGTGAAACCTACCACTCAAGGCATTTACATGCTTTCCAATGTTTCTCTTCTGCTGAATGCAGGTCTAATGTAGATGGAGAGTTTTAACCAAAGATTGGAGACTTCCAAGACAGGGCACAAATGAATAGATTTTAATAAAGGACCATGGGATGAAAACACAAAATGCATGATGACTGTGAACCTAGGGTCTGTGAGCTCAAATTTCCAAAGAGTCAAACACTGTTAGTGTGCAGACATTACAGAGAGGGAGAAAACTGCAATTTTGGAAGTGGTGGTAGAGCTGGATGTTTGGTAGTAAGATGGTAGGGGTGGTACACTGGGTATTGACAAGATCCAGGTGAGGAATAATGGAGTGAGTGACTGAGGTAAGGCAGAGAAGATTATGGAGCCTTTCTGATGGCAGGATGCTGGGTGTTTCCTGGGTCAAGTATGTGGATAAAGAAGTCACCAGAAGAGAGGACGCGGGAAGGGAAAGAGTTCGAAAATAAATGCAACAAAGAGGGCCGGTGGGCATTATCTATGGCAGAAGCATCTGAATCTCACTGTGTGACCCTGCAGACCTTGTCTTCCTTCTGAGCAGTGCTGAAGAAGGCTGTGTCTACTGCAGGTGTTAGGCAAGGGCTGCTGGGTTGCCCGGCACCTGGAGAAGCAGCAGAGGCCCCAGGGACTTGCAGAGGGTCCCCTGCCTCTTGCACTCCTGTCTTGCTGAAGCATGGGTGTCTAATGAATGTCTGGGCAGCTGATAGTAACAGGCCCACAGAGATCTCAGACCTGACGGAATGCAGCCGCAGGAGTAGTTAACCACACCAGCACTGGGACACTTAGTGGAGAGGCCTAGTGTGTGTGTGTGTGTGTGTGTGTGTGTGTGTGTGTGTGTGTGTGTATAAGGGGAGCACAAGTAAAGGAGGCACAGACTCGTCACCATAGAAAGTGACAGAAGGCTTCCCTTCCTGCCGCCATGATTCCTATGGACTCCCAGCCAGGTCAGACCATTTTGATTTCATGAGGAAGAGCTTGAGGGTCTAAGCACTCAAACTTCTCAGAGTGGGGCGTGAGTAGAACATTGTTAGGTGGCATTGCTTTTAGTCCGTTTTATCACGGAGAGCTGAGATGGAGCTGCTCTATAATGGAACATTTGGCTCAGGAAAGTGACAACTGTCTAACAGGATATAGTCTTTTGCTCAGGCTTATTATAATGCTTATGCTCCAGAATTTTGTTTTTTGAAGATGCTCTTCTTTGAACTTTTCTGTTTTTCCTCCTTTGACAATCAGAGGGTGGCAACTGGCTTGTGCCCTTGGATGTGGATCTTTTAAAAATTCCATTTCACGAGTACTGTGTTTATCACAAGTTTCCTGTGACATTCAGGTGCTAAGTGGGATGTGCTGGAGGCTAACTGGGGACTCAGAAAAGTTCCACAGTCTGCATTTTAGTCTCAGCTGTGCCTCTTGTCTGCTGTTCTCAAGCCTCTCTGGATCTCAGTCTCTTTATCTGTCTAATGGGGATAATAAAAGACTCTCATAGAAATTTGAGAATAAAGCATGTTGACTCACAGTAGGTGCTCACTAAGTTAGTAAAAATAAGATTACTGTGTCTAACAATGTCACAATTATCATCAGGACTAAAGGCACTATGGTGAATCAACTTCTACCTGACTTGCTTAATCTTGGTTCTATAAAAGTGTGTCAAACAATCTATGCTGTTATGTAATAGTGTGGAAATTAAAATTTGAGTTTTATTCTAGTATGCTTCTATGAGGTACTGGGTATGGGATCTCTGATAAAATCTTTTAGGAAGGGTAGCACAGTGTAGTTTCAAGTGACAGAGACCCATTTCATACTAGTTTAAGGAAAAAACGTGACCAGTCTTCAAGTAAGCAAAAAAAGAGCTGTCCTGAGACACAGACAGAGCCCTCCTCCTTTTCTCTTTGTCCCTCTGAAGTTGGTTTCCATCTCTGCGTTGGCTCCCTTCTCTCTCACCTTCCCCTTGATTAAGGACTAGGCCAGGGGCGATTCTGGAGTAATATCTTTACACCTGGAAATCCAAGAAGAAAGAAAGCAATTTCTTCACCTGCAATTTGTGAAAATTCTAGGAAGCAACTCTGATCGATCCAGCCTGGGTCATACTCCAAGTCCTAGGGGATCCAGAGCCCTGATCGAATGCTCTAAAAAAGTCAATGAGTCGGGTGGGGAGGAGTCATGCCTAAGGCCCAGGGAGCACGGTGAGCAGGGGAAGGTTAATCTGGATGGGTCTCGATAGTTAATGCCCACTTCTATGTCCTGGGAAGTTCAACTTTAAGAAAATTCTCAGAATATCGTCCAGCTCCACTCTGTCCCGTATGCTACAGTGCTTAAGCGTGTAGTTATGAAGTTTGACTGTCAAGTTTAAACTCCATCTCTGATGCATTTTAAAAGTGTGATCCCTGGCTGTGGAGACCAGCATGTCTGCCTCCCCCAGGCCCAAATGTGATTTTGCTTACCAGCAAGCAGCACAGGCTGTATAGAGGCAACTTCCCTAAATTGGCTTTCAATTTATTTAGTGAATCTGGCCAAGCTGTGTTTATGTCTTCATGATAGTAAGCAGGTGGCATTGAGCTAGAATTGCTTTTCACCAATGGCCACAGTTGAGCCCAGAGAGGCGGGCTGTGGGACTGTGCAGCTAAGATATGAAGTAACATTTCCGCTGAGGCCTGTGTGACTCCAGAGAAACCTCCTTCCCAGAGTTGGCTACTAAGCAAATTACTCATTTGCCATAAGCCGAATCTGGATGTTCTGTCCCTTTTGCGAGAATGCTTTGTTCCCTCTTCTACAAGCCTTGCCTAGCCACTTCTCTGGCACATCCAGCCTCAGCCCCCTCCCCATTTTCCTCAATGCAAATGTGATCATTAAATAACAAGGTTCTGGCTGCCTCGTGGCCTTTTGTTCCCACGAACAACTGGTCATCCCAGCTCCCTGTTACATCGCCATTTTGTGTCTTGCTCTTTCTTTGGGCCATGCACAGTAACACCTGGCAAGAGATTGGGGCCCACTGGAGGGGTCACTAATACCTGGCAAATTACTTGATCCCTTTTCTACCTTAGTTTTCTTATATAGCAGTCCCTTCTTATCTGGTAGAAAGGGTTTCCTTTCTACTGTCAACTGCAGCCTGAAATTATTAAATAAAAATATTCCAGAAGTAAAGAAGTCATACATTTTAAATTGCACTCTGTTCTGAGTAGCAGGATGGACTTTTGTGCTGTTATGCTCTGTCCCACCCAGGGTACAAGTCATCCCTTTGTCTAGCTTATCTCCGTTGTATACACTGCACATCTCTTAACCACTTAGCAGCTGTCTCAGTTACTCACCTGACCATTGCAACATCGCAGTGCTTGGGTGCAGGCCATCCGTACTTTAGTTAATAATGTCTTCAAAGTGGGCATAAGAAGAGCAATGGTGGCTGCATAGGTATACCAAAGAGAAGTTGTAAGGGGCAAAGTCTATGTAGGGCTTGGTACTCTCCATGGTTCCAAGCATCCACAGGGGTCTTGGAACACATTCTTTGCAGATAAGGTGAAATGGAGATAGCAGTAGTAACTGCCTCAGAGTGATTTTTGAAGACCAAGTGACATAATATGTAGCATTTAGTGCAGCACCTGATGTATATTAAGTGCACAAGGTATGTTATTATTCCTACACCATATTCTTAGTTGTTTTTCTGGTTGCTGGTACAAAATATCTGAAACTCACAATTTAAAGAAGGAGAATTTATTTGGCTCATGTTTTAGACGTCCTTGCATGATCCACCAGCCCCAGGCAGAAGCAGCATGGTGGAAAGGCCTGGGTAGAGGAAAGCTGCTCACTGCATGGTGGTTGGAAGCAGACAGACAGGAAGGGTGAAGCCAGAGAGGGAGATGAACCCTTGCAGATGATACCTCTTGTGACCCATATTTTTTATAATTTATTTAAGTGTGTGACCCATCTTTTTTGACTAGACCCTACCTCTTAACACCAAGGCAACTGTAGCGATCCCAAAACTTAATCACCTTCCACGAGCCTGGTCTCTGAGTGCATGAGGCTTTGGGGGCCCATCCAGATACAAGCCATGACAGCCTTCATATCATTATCATTATTATTCCACATGCTGTTCCGAAGTCCAGGTCCAGGTAATACTGCTTATAAACTAAGAACTCCCTTAATGAGGCTATCCAACCTGTCTAGCATCTGGGCCACAGCCCTGAGAATCTTCTGCTAATATTCCAGATGTATCCCTCTGACCCGTAGGGGTTGGGGGAACAGTCTTCTTGGCTATGCATTGACAGAGTTGCTTTGTGGCAGAGAATCAGAGGGCAATAAGATATGACACAGGGAATAAAAATCCCATAGCAAACAGGCAGAAGAAGATTTTTTTTTTTTTTGGTACCGGGGATCAAACTCGCGACCTAGTGCTTACCACACAAGCACTTGAACTGCTGAGCTAAATCCCTGGCCCAGAAGAAGAATTTCAACAAAGACCTTCGCCCAGTGCACAGACTCGCTCAGTGAAAAAGAATGCAGCTGCATTTCCATAACACGAAGTTTGTATTCTGGACAGCATCATTTTATACTGAAGTTGGAATAGTTCGACAGAGTCTGCACATGATGACTGCATGATCAACATTTCGAGCTAGACACATTTTAGACAATGTGTATTTGATGGAGTTAATTAAAAGAACCATTAAGATTATCTTATTCATTAAATATCTGAGCAATGGAAATAAAGCTTGCAGAATGCTTTTAGTGTAATGTAGGAACACTTTTTATAAACTTATTCAGTTGAGGAATAAAATTTTCAAAGTTTAAGATAACAGGAAAAACTAGAATTAAATTATAGTGTAAAAATAAAAAACTTACATTAAAAAAACTAAAAAAAAAACAACAAAAAAACGTTACAAGTCAAAGCTTACCCTCAGGACAAGTCTTTGAGGAAAAGCTCAGAATGATTAACTGCTCCAAGTTGTTCAATCCATAAACAGAGGCACAAGTCAAGCCCAGGTCAGCTAGTATTGTTTGCATATTCTCCTGCCATGGGTCCCACACTGGGCACCTCCGTTACTGACCTTCACCCTACTCATCTGCCCTTGATGGCTTTTTGGTGAGATCCTTCTCTTTCCTGTATTGCCTTTCTTTCTTCTCACACATCTAATTCTTTCAAACCCGAGTCAGTTTCTGTTTTTCCATGAACTGCTCAGAAGACTCTGGCCCTCACTGACCTGCTTTTCTGGTCACCTGTACCTCAACCATCAGGGCTGCAAGGCTAACACTTTCCTGCACTTTGGATGTTTTCCAGTGTATCTGTTCCTTTCCCTGGCTGGGCAGCCCATCTCTGTCTCTCCCTCCTCCCAGGGCTCACACAGTGCTGGGCACCTGCGAGGTTGAATTTCAGGTTAGATGGAACCTAAAACAAGATTTAGGTATCATAAAACTAGAGTTGTGATTGGTTGGCATCTCAGTATGAGATTTGCATACCAGGAAGGGATTGGCTGAGAAGACCTTGAGTCTTGGGAGTAGTGGCAGGAGAACAGCACATTTTAAAGTTTCTCATTAAACTCTACCAGTGATTACAAAAAAGTCTTATGGCCACTGATGTCTAATGCACAGCTCCATCCAGACCACTCTGAGATCCACTTCCACCTGGCTCATGCAGTGTCCTTTCTTCATCACTCTGAGAACCAGGATCACACTGGCCAGTGTCCCTGGGGATGTCTCGGTCTTGATGTTCCTAGCAGCCCACGCGTCTACCCTGCACCTCAGTGGAATTTGTTCATTTTCTCCATGGCAAATCAAGGAACCCTGAGAATGCAGGAAGGAACTGGAAAACCAAGACTGAAATTCAGCAGTCCCGAGTCTGGATTGGGCTACTGTCATAAAAGAAAGGAGTAGGCTCTGAGGAGAGGTATTTCCCGATTCCTATCCAGCCCACAAGTCCTCTCTGCAGCCCCAGAGACACTGTCTGCTTTCCAGGTTGCGAGCAACTTTGGTCTGGTGGATGCTAGGCTGAGAGAGCTCCCTGGAAAGGGGGAATTACTGGGTCAGTTCCAGTCCTCTTGGTCTCTGCAGCTCTCATCCAGACCCCAGCACAAACTGTTTAAAGCACAGTGATCTCCCAGACGCACCCTTCTCTCGGAATTGGTAAATTATGAGTATCACTTTGTTATGGAAGCTGAGTAGAGGAAACAATTAGACTTCACTTCATTTCACCCCAAGAAAAATGAAGAAAACCAGAAGGAAGAAACTAGAGGGGGTGGGTGGGAGGCAAGGCAGTTCCCTGCTATCAGCAAGGCCTCCCAGAAGAAGAGAGCTCTCAGTCTCCGCAGCCACCATGGCTGCCTGACCAGGACTCCACCTTGATTCACTCCCTCGTCCTCAAATCCCCAGACCCCCCTGTTCCCTCTGTCCCTCCTACCAACGTCCTTGTCACCCTCCAGACTTGGCTGCAGTCTAGCTGCCCCTGCTTCCCAGCTGCTTCCTCCTTCAGCTGTTCTGCAGTCCAGTCTAGGCCCCCTGAACGGCTCCCTTCTCTTCTAAGCCCTGCCTTCCTCTGCCCTTTGGAAGCCCACTTACTTTGGAAGCCCCTCCAAGTGTTTCCCACTGTCCCCTGTTCCCCAGACCTGACTGGGTTCTCGTCCCACCCCCTGCTGAGCATTTAGCCCCTCAGGGAATCCTCAGTGGATGCCGCCTGGACCTGGTGGATGCTCCTGCCCTGTGACCTCTTCTGTATCCCTGTGCTTTGCCTACTTTGCCTCTGACAGGAGCTGAGAAGAGGGTGTGGTGCCTCGGACTGTAAGGGGCAGGAGAGAAAGGGCTTTGGCATAGGAAGAGGAAGATCTGGATTCCAGGCCCTGTCCCTCTCTGTTCACCTACTTACCTATGGCTTCACCTGCACGTCCCACCCACTGAAAGCTTCAAGCTGAGATGGAGCACATTCCGGTCGGCAGTTTCTGCAGCTTCACCTGGAGGGGTGGATTTAAGGCAGGCAGGAGTTATCTGGGGGCTGTAACACCAGTCCTGGGGGGAACAGATGAACTATAGAGGACACCTTGGAGGAAGGTTTAGGGAGAAAAAAATAGCAGAACTTGTAGGTGAGCTCCATGGCAGTACAAGAAGGAGAGGAATCACCGACCGGGGAGGAGTCTGTGGAGGGTGGCACGCGGGAGGCGAGGGGCTGCAGGGGAGTCTGATGGAGGAACAAGGGGAGAGTCTGGCTGCACATGGGGCCCTCCCATGCCTCCTGGGAGGATGTGTCCAGAAACAGAAGCCTGTGCGGAGTCAGAGAAGGAGCAACACAGGGTACCAGCCCGTGAGGACGACCAGAGTGACGGCTCTCTCAGACAGGAAGGTGTCAGGCCAGGGTTAGGGGCAGGACGTTGGTGTCACCCCACATTTCACATGTTAAAGCTTTAACCCCCAGTGTGAGGTAGTAGGAGGTGGGCCTGTGAGAAGCAATGGCTTTTGGGTGAGGCCATGAGGGTGGGGTCCTGATGATGGGATTAACACCCTTATGAGAAGAGATCTGAGTGCATCCCCTCCCCCAAGTACCATTCGAAGACCCAGCAAGAATGCAAGGTGCTATCTGAACCTGGAAATGAGCAGAAGCAGAAATCAAGTGGGCTGGCATTTTGTTCCTGAACAGGAACTTCTCATACTCTACAGAACAAGTATCTATGTTTAACCACCTCATCCCCAGTTTCTGCTATGTTGTAGCGGTTGAGCTAAGATATCTGATAAAAGACATGAACAGGCCCCCAGGGTGCAGTCCAGAAGTCACCATGGAGAGAAACTGTCAGAGGAGAATTGGGGCAGAAGTTTTGCTTAATGACTCCAGAACCTGTGGGCACAGGGACTGGGAAGGTAGAATACTCTTTAAAAACTTTTGGTTGAGGAAAGGAGGAAAGAGTTTATCCATAGCCTGGCATGGTGTTACACACCTATAATCCCAGCCATTTGGGAAGCTGAGGCAGGAGGACTGCAAGTTCAAGCTCAGCCTGGAGAACTTAATGACTTAATGAGACCCCGTCTCAAAATAACAAATAAAGAAAGGGCTTGGGAGGCAAAGGGCTCAGTGCAAAGGCCCTGGATTCAGTACTTGCAGGGGATCAAAGAACCCATGATGTCTCTATGAAATACTTGTCCTGGGACAGGGCATTGAATTTAGTTTAAGATTCGAATTAAAAATTTTGGCAGAAAATATTGTTCCACATACTTTGAGTGGCCACTGCTGAAAAGATTACTTAATATCTTAATCTATTTCTATAAAATACCAATGACATATTTTGTTTAGAATGTAACACCAGGAAGCAATGGGCTTTTTGAACACATATATTCTTTTTCTTCCGTTTGATAATAACAGCTCGCAACACATTGTGCTTCCCTTTTTACTTTGCCTGCTAGGAAGCCCAGAGGCCACTTTCAGACTAATTAGAGTGAAGAGATTCTTTCTGGTTGTTGACACAAAGTCTCCTTCTTTGCCTAGATGGTGCCTGATTTGTTTTTCATCTTTATTCTATATTCACATGTATATAAGTAGTGATGTTTTAAAAATGCTCAATATAAGTTTATTGAGCAAATAAAACCTGCAAATGGTAATTTTCTTCATAAATTGAAGTACTTAAATTGTCATAACATGTGTTCTGCATACAGTTTTTGACCAAATGTGGAGATGTTTCTAGAGTGAAACTTCAAGTGCTAGTCATTATGTAAATATCACTTTATTTTAAACCATGGAAAATTCTTTCTGAGCATAAGGAAGGTATAAATTACAAAAGAGTGAGCAGAGACTTAACCTCTTGGGGTCTCAGGTTCTCCTCCTGTAAAATAGTGATAATAGTTCCTGTCTGCCTGACTCGGGAGATAATGGGTAGAAGAGCCCTTTGAAAGGGGTAAAACGTTCCTCAAACTTAAAGGAACATAAATAATGTAATTCTCAGTTTTTCTTTTGCATTTCCGGGGTATCGTGCAGCACAAGTTCTCTGCTGATTTATTGAGTGGAATTTGGAGCGAGAGTGATCTTAATGACTGCTGATGTTTTTGACTCGGCGGGGCTGCAAATCAGAGCTGTATATTTGGCCCATGATTGGGATTTGCTGTATGGTCAGGCAAACTTTGTGCCTGCACGGTGTGCAGGGGTTTGAGTGGACGAGAGTATGGCAGGGAGCAGGGGGTTCCGGTTGTCTGCCGTCCTTGTGATACCTGATGCTGGCTCTGCCTCCCAGGGATTTTCCCAGCAGGCTTTGCGGAGGTCTTCAGTTCCTGGAAATTAAAGGGAGGGGTGGTGCGTGCAGGAGAGGCCAGGTTGAGCTTGATAAAGAGCCTCGACCTGCAGACCTGGAGGGGGTCGTTTCCGCAGCACGCTGCCTCTGCGGGGCTCCGGTGGAGAGGATGACAAACAGCAGCAGGGCTTTCTCCCTACCAAGGTCTGGTGGCCGGACCATCACTCACGGCCCCTGATGGGCTACCGCCTTCCTTGAAGGCACAGCTGCAGGGTGGATTATGGATGAGCTGCCTCCAAGACTTTCTTTTCTGATTACATTTTTGAAGGTGGAACACCACTGTCCATGGAATGTGCCTGATTTTGGAGGAAGAGGCAGAGAAATAAAGTTAGAGGAGGATGCAGGAGGGGTGCGTGTGTGTTGACAACTCTATCTAAACAGCTGAGGATGAGCTCCAGGTTTTACTGGAGCTCCAGGTAACCACTGCCTGTGGTTAAATTGACTGAGCTTGGCTGATCCTTTCCATATACACTCATTTAGCCATTTAACAAATGCCCTGAATGACTTCAATGTGCAAGGCCCATGCACATGGTGTTCTCTAGCCTGCAGAACATAACATGCTTTTTGTCATAAAGTCTCATAAACATGGGTATGTCAAACCCATGTTTATTCTTTTAGAATATTTCTATCGATGAATTATTAATTTTAATTTTATGAGTTTTATTATTTTAAACAATGAGTGCTTAACAGGAAAAGAATAAACTATTGCACTTTTAATACTTATTGAATGTTTATAAAAAAGCATCAAAATTTTTTTAACATTAGCTGGTGTTTGGTATACAAAATCTAAAAAAGAACAACAGAAATTTGTATGAACTGAAATGAAAATGCCAATAGCACCCTACCAAGAAAATAATATTTACTTCATTATCACACCTAAGGCAGTTTTCACACATGACAACAGCTTGTTTCAAACACATGTATCACTTACACTGACAGCACATGTATTTTGCTTTCTTGGTTTTCTCTAGGACATATTTGACATCTTACTAGTCTTGCTATTTTGTCAGAAGGTTCTTGTTACAATTTTCAATGTGTAGTTAATGGAAACATAAAATATCAATAAAATAAAGCATTAAATTCTTAATATGTATGGTGCATTTAGAATAAACATCAACATTTTCTCATCAGCCGTGTACCTGCTTACAAAACCTAAGAAATAAAAACCTATGTGAGTTACAATGCAAATACAAATAAAAGTCTGCCACAGAAATAATCTTTGCTTCAACTGTCACACTCAAGGCGGTCTTCACACATGACAACTGCATGTTCCATGCACATGTCACACTTACACTGACAGCATATGTACTTAGCTTTCCTTTCCTATGTGGAAAGGCCATTCTTGTCATCTCCCTTCTCTTCC
Organism: Cuniculus paca; assembly: GCA_004365215.1. NCBI lineage: Eukaryota > Metazoa > Chordata > Mammalia > Rodentia > Cuniculidae > Cuniculus > Cuniculus paca. The sequence goes on from RJWT010040807.1 coordinate 10,727, forward strand.
TGTTTTGTCAGGAACTTACTGTGTTTTACAATGTGCACTTAGCAGGGAAATAAGATATCAGTAAAGTAAAATATCAAATGTGTAATGAGTACTTAGAATAGACACCAACATTTTCACATCAGTTGTTCACCTTGTTACAAAACCTAAGAGATAACATCAGAAATACAGTGGTGAACTACAATGAAAATACCAGTAGAATTCTACAATAAAAACAACCTTTGCAATTGTCGCACCCAATGCGGTCTTCACACATGAAAATTGCATGTTTCATACACAAGTATTGCTTACACTGCTATCCTGTATGTTTTGTTTCCCTGTCCTTTCTTGTAGGGCACAGTTGACATCTTTTTGGTTTTCCTGTTGTAGTAGGTCTTTGACTGTGCCTGCCTGTTCACCTGTCAGCTCACCAGTGTGACCCACATTTGTTTGCATAGTTCCCTGAGTAGAAACATTTTGTTTTCCCTCTGCTGTAAATAATCTCTTATGAGTTCCAGCCCTAATCCTTTTAGAAAATTTCTCTGTGATATTTTGCACTTGTTATTTGCTTTGTAAACTATAAAACTATTTATTTGCTTTGTAAACTATAAAACACACATGTTTAAGATCAGGTAAAACACAATGATTAGCCAATGCTTTGTGTTTCAAGTGACATAGTTGCTGCACAACTCATCAAGAACATCTACTCCACCTTTGGTCTTGTAGAAAGTTTCAATCTCAGGCTTCTGTTTCATTGAGGTTTCAATATTTTCATCATGGTGCAATGTTGACATCAGCAGTACCAGTTTGTTTTTCTTTGCTCTATATGAGGCCAATGTAAATCTTTCTGAAATCCAAGGATTGTACTATACAATTTTCTGTTTTGAAATTGCAGCATTTCATTTGGAGTTTCTGCTTGTTCCTATGTACATTTTCTACTGTGGTCAACTTATGCTTTGTTAGCAAATGTAACAACAATTGGAAACTGATAAATCAATTGTCAAATGTCACATACTGATTAGTTTGAGAGATGGGAGCAACAAGTAAGGACCTATTGGCTGAGTTCCAGGATAAATTTTTAAACAGAAAGCATAGTAAGTCATCACATCTACAAGGGCATTCATTTTTATGCCATTTTTGACCTATTGCTTTTCCATAAGTCTTTTATATTCTTATGCTTACTATGAGAAATCCCTGATAATTACAGCAGACCTATGAGTGCTTTCAGTTCAGCTAGTGAAGTGTCATAATAAATACATTTTTAATGTGGCTATTGGTGCATACAGAATGTTTTACTTGTGTTTCAACCTTTGTGTGTTTCACAGCATCTTGCAGCATTTTGTCTGTTACAATTTCCAATATTGAATGGCAGTGCTGGTATTCTGTCCAGTAAGTTTCACCCCTGCCATGACCCTCACTATACTGTTGGGCCTAGTTTTAACATTAGATCATTCCATTTGGTTGTGTGATCATCTTGCAATATTTGGATGGTCAAATATGTATTCACATTGCTGTTGTCCTTGTCATTTGAATCAAGGAAGTCTGCATTCTCCGTGTCTGTATCAGCTGATCCTTGCTCCATTTCACTGTCACAGGAACTTTAGTTCACAAGGCCATTGTCAAAGCTACCATCACATCACTACCATCACCATCATCATCATCATCATCCACGCACATTACTCTTCTGTTATGAAAACATGTATTTTGCCATAATGGATC
>RJWT010040808.1:0-12431 GCA_004365215.1 Cuniculus paca
CAGAAAAAAGATCAAGATGTGTTATAAATATGTACCAATTTCCCATTATGAGTGTATTTATTATGTTCTGCAAACAGAAACTATTTTTTAAGCTATTGAGGGAAGTTATTGAGGGAAAAAATACTAACCGATTTCATGAAAAGGAATATATTCAACTCAAGAATAAATTAAATCATGATAGCTAATGACTTCTCTCATGTTTCATTTTGTTTGCCACTATGTTTAAGTGACTTTATATTCTGATGAATTATGTAAATAAAATTTTCCTTGTAAGATTTTTGGTTCTAAATATTTCAGAAACAAAACCTGATTATTCAGAAAACATTTTTCTATCAACTTTATTATTTGACATTTTAATTATTTTCTGTGGCACTCTTACTTGGATAGCAAACAATTATACATCTGAGCCCAATGACTAAGAACAGATATTTTTCCTCATTTTGTCTAATACTAAAAAATTAGGTTAGTACTTATGTAACTATCTTTTAATTTGCCAGTTTGTTAATTAATATTTAAAACCATGAATTCCAATGTACATTCTTTTCAGATGTAGCCTCTAATATTTTAGTTCAGATTACAAATACATTAGAAAAACAATGCCTTCCCCAAGCACATATTCCACAATTAAATCAAGTTCAGATTGTGCTTCCTACTGCTCTTTGATACCATGCATCATTCTGTTGGAAAATATTTACAAATGGAATTAAATCAAATATTTGTACACACCCCCAATCATTATGGGTGGTTAACTTTCTTCTCTAGACTGCTTTAAGTGCCTTCGCTGATATTCTTAACAGAGATTGAGTTCTTTAATTTATTTCTCTCCCCACCTCAGTACAACGCCTCCTTTTTAATGGTCCAGGTTCGTGCTGGGATACTCATTAGTTTCCTGCTAGCCATTCTGCCAGGCAGCCTCAGAGGCCTCAACATCACCTCAGAAATCATTAACGTGCTTGGTGCTGCATTCTCACCTGCCAGGCACAGAGTGATCATTTAGAGACTGAAACCTGCTCCTCCATAAATGAGCATTTTCGAGGAGAGAGAGGTGGGAAGGAAAAGCTCATGTGCTACAGTCATTTTCTCTAAATAAAGGAGACCTTGGCAACTGAGATGAGAAGGCAGATGTCTAGCCTTGTGTGATGAACAGAAGTGGTTTGGTTGGAAGCAGCTATGAACTACTCTTTGCTAAAGAAATAGAGGCAAGAATACTTTGAGATTGTCTCATCACACATATGATTGATTTCCTAAAGTTGCCTTGCTCTTCTGTTATGTTTGTACTCACTGGTAGAATCCATCTGCAGATGCATCCTGCCCTGAAGATGCGATGATCTTATTCTTAACAAAGATGTGGGAAAATCATTCAATCTACAATCAAAAAAAGTGCCTAGTCAGATAGGATGGTACACGCCTGTAATACCAGCACTCTATGAGGTTCCTACTTAGTCTGGTCAACTTAGCAAGACCTTGTCTTTAATTTTTTTAAAGGTCTGGGGATATAGCTCAGTGTAAAGGCCCTGGTATAATCTGCAGTATCACACACACATACCACAAAAGTAAGAAAAAAGAATGCCCAGGCTTTTATTTGTCCATATTTTAAAGGTTTTATGTTTTAAAATGGGACTACTGGCTTCATCCCTTATGTCATTATTAAAAATTATGCCTCATGCCCTGTGAATTTCAGGATCCATGTTTTCTTACTGACACCAGAGTATAGTTCTAAGAGAAATGAAATACAGCGAAACAAAATGAAAGAAATGAAATGAAAGGAAACAACAAAAATGTGTCTGAGTCCATGTGAAGTTTCTCTATTAGTGAATGCAGAAAAAATATAAAGTTTGCATCCAAAAAATACATAGCATCTCCTTTATCAGCTTCCTGTGAAGAAAAAAAAAATCCGCCTTTTCTTCTTCAGACACCGTAATTTTATCTGCACAGTATGTTTTGCCTCAGAAGTGGCTTAATTCTATAGCCCGAGAACTTGGCATGGTCAAACAGATGGACTCATGGTGCACCAGAATTCAAGCAGGATGGAAGCAATAATGCATAAAGATTAGAAAAAAAGACTATTGATGCCACGGAATAAAGCTGGGCTCATTTCACTAGCGACGGAATCTTAGGAATCTTTTCTCAATCCTTCTAACTCTTGATCTCTTTATACATAAAATTTGGTTAATTACTGTCTTAGTCCTGGAGTTATTATAATGATTAAATGCCTTAGTTCAGTTAGCATACTTAGCACAATGTTTAGTACAATACTGGGAATTCAATGGTTAGAAACCAATGCAGCTATATAATTTAGCATCCCAGTGCAAAATGAGCATAGTGTATTCATTTCTAAAATACAAAACTTTTGTATTCTTTTTTCTTTGGTTTTTGATATTTTATGTCTTGCTCGTGTGTTGTTCATTGTTTGCTAATTAGTTCCATACAGTCCAAGGCACAGGAATAATCATCTGACAAGTAGAAAATCTCACAGGTGCCCGAGGGCCCTGCCCCATTTGTAGGGAGAGATGGATCACCAGCTCCCTGGTCCCTCTTTCCTGCCAGTGCACAGACTGACAGAAAAAGTCAGATCTTCTCTTCCTCAGGACCACTGTCTTAATCCACTGTAGGCAAAGAAATTTAGGAGATTACAATTCCTTCCTTAGCACATGTACAGGGCTTTAGAGTGAATGAGAGGGTTACCCCTGCTGAGTCATCCAAGGACTGTGACGTGGCTCTGCCAGCCCCATGCCCTGCCCTGCAACAATGCATGTGATACACATCTGTCCTTCATCCACCTCCTGTGCTCAGCCAGCTCCCTGCCATGGCCATCAGGCAGGAGCAGTATCGGGAGAATTCCGGGGAGAGCAGGTGGAAGAGTCCCAGGGTGTGGCTGCAGGTAAAGAGGCATGACTCCAAGCAGGTGAGCTCAGCAGGATCTTCTCAAGGAGTGAAGGTGAACCAGACACTCCCAGCGTCCACCACATGCTCTACTGTCCCCAGGACTTCACTTCCAAAGCCTTCGTTCAAAGTCAAAATGGTTAAGAATTTCATGATATCAGCTACAAAGTATTAAACCCAAATCCTTGAGCATTGGCCACATACTACCACAGACACCTTTCTACCAGCTTCTCACACTGGCTTTACCATAAGAAGTCAGATGACTTTGAATACGTTACTTGATTGTTTCATTCCATTCGCAAGGCCTCATTCATAAAATAAAGGTTTATTTTTTTGGGGGGGTTGTCTTTTTTTTAAGAGTATTGAAATTTATTAGAGAAATGGAATGGGGAATGGAGGTTAAGAATGCTTTTGAGAAAAAGGAGGAGTTCAAAATAGGTTGTCTGCTGTTTTTTTTAACAGTGTCTAACGTCTCCTTTCTAATTTCTACTCATTTCTAAGAAACATTCTTTCAGTGCGGGAACTATCTCATAATCATTTTTTTAAATTCATACTTTTTGTCCACAGAGGAAGTCACATGGTATCTAGGTAATTTATAATCAATTATGGGTCTTATTTCTGTTACAAGGTCATTAAATCCTTGCTGAAGAACCCATGTTTTAAATATCTCTTTAGGAAGGCAACTCCATAAATTAATAAATAATCAGACCCTGAAATAGACTCATGTGAGTTCATATTCTAAGTCTTGATCTTTTTGCTCTACTATTTGGTGATAAAACTATTTGGCTTTCCATATCTATAAAAGAAGCAAAAACCACCCACTGTGTAGGGTTGTTTAGAGGTTTAATAAGATAATGCATATCAAACAATATGCCACTAAATGAATGTTACATAAATGGTAATCTTTGTATAAAACATAGATACTATGTTTCATAGAAATTAACTTCATGTGAGTTAACCAACAAAATACACATTAGCACAATTGTCTTAATTATTTTATTCATATAACTGAGTTGAACACTGTGTTTCTCTGTGGACATCTAGAGTGGGACTTATTTAAAGAGACTTTGTTAAACTCATTCTTATATTTTGGAAACCATCTCAATGCCAAGTTCTAAAGCTGCCACAGGGCTTTATGTTAAATGTCAGGAAGTCCTAGGCTTGCAGCTGAAGTAACAAATGAGCATCCAGTTGTTTTTGTGAGATCATTTATCTGAACTCTTCCCTCCTCATGATGCTTGACCAGAGTTCTTTTAAAGAATCTCTTCTTGCAGGCCTGAGAGAGTCATTATTTTAAGCACTCTGTACAATTCTGAAAGTCAAAGACAAGCCAAGCAGTAAGTAATAAAACCGCCTCCTCTGACTTCTTTGCTTTTCTCTTCTTTCCTTTCCGGAGGCTGACTTCCTAGTAAAATACAGTAGTTATTCCCATAGGGACATGTATGATAGTGGTAAAATGAATGTCTCTTATGTTAATAGATAGCGAAGATTGTCTGATTCCTAGTTCTGCAATCCGTGGTATCTATGATGTTATTTTCTGAACTGTTAGGGCCCTGAGATGTTCATGCTAACAGAACAGTGTGAAGAATGTCTCAAGAAGTTTCCCTTAGCATGATGCTTGCTTTTGATTTTCTGACTTTACTCTAAAGAGAATTAGTTTGACAGCACATTCCTGTGCAGTTATGTAGTTACTTAGCAATAAATCAGGCTCATTAGACAACAAGCTGCTTGCAGGACAAACCCTGTTTACCTAGTTCACAATTACGTGCTCAAGGATTAATTTAATCTCTAATATAGGACATTTAGGGGTGAGGACACAGAAAGAGAAAAGGAGGAATGAATGAGTTTAATGACATTTTTTCACTAGTCTTTAAGGAGACTATCACTGGTATGGAACAGTTGGACTTCGTCTAAAGTTTGAAATACTTTTGAGTATTTTCTCCTTTTGGCATGTAGTAAATATACTTTGATATAAGTGAAATTCTACTATAATAATAGTACCATGGTTTCAGGTACCCATTAGATACTAATTATAACACAATATAGAAACATCATAATTTTTAACATAATCTCAATAAATATATATTAATATCATAGTTGATATAAAAAGACATATGAGGGGCAGGGCATGGTGGTGCACGCGTGTAATCCCAGCACTCGGGAGGCTGAGGCAGAAAGATAGTTGCCAGTTCAAGACAGCCTGAGCTGCATAGTGAGACCTTGTCTCAAAAAGACAAAAAAAAAAACAAAACCCAAAAAGACCGTTGAGGATGTGGAGGAACATTTAGTTTGTCTCAAAACACCTTCTTCACCTCTGCTATATTTTTTTCTTCCTTAAATAACTTGATAGTCAGCAACAGGAATTGAGTTAAGAGAAGTGCCAAGAATTGACCAGACACTAAGGAAAGATAAGAAATAACAGAAAGGAAAAAGTCCAATTGCTTCACAGACTATCAGTCAATAATGTTCAATAAAAGGGCAAGTGTTTTGTCGTTAGAAAAGAAGAAATGCCAGCCCGCATTCTTGCCTCTCAGTTATTAGTATGATCTTTTTGGCTACGTGCACTTGACGGTATGGACAAATATTTGATGTGCATGTACGTACAGTGTTCATGTGTGAGCTTATGTGTGTGTATAATCTACACCACCACAAGTTAAGCTTTGCAAGGACTATTTTTGTGTACAAGCAAGTCCTAAATGACAGGGAATCACTCCAAGTTGTATTTTAGGTTGAGAGATATTATACAACAGTACAAAAATAATGCACTAAATGATGGAATATTTATTTCCTTAGAAGCATTGCGTGTTTTGCACATGGCAGATCCGGTGGATGGATTTCACATTCTGCTGAGTGTGCAGGAAGCCCGGGGTGGTGTGGTTCTGCTGAGGTTACTCAGTGGGCAATGATATCTTGTGTTGCCAGAGATGCAAAAACAGGCCATAATCAGACCAAAACATTGAGACCACAAATCAAGTGCCTCATTTACACATTTGAGAGGACTGTGAAGAATGAAAATTCTTATCTGCTTGCTCCTTTTTTTTTTCTGAAGGTGTTTTCTTCCCTTTTTGATTTTTTTTTCCTGAAAGAGAAAACAAAAGAGCTTGTAGAATTTAACTTTCTCTTTTTCCTAGAGTAAAACAGTGAGGGTGGTTGATACTCTGTTACTGTTAAACAATTTCCACCACAGTTAATAGAAAATATTATAATTTAGTAAACATTAAAACAGGAAATTCTGTGCAACTAATACACATGAAGTAGAGCTGAAGTATTTTTGACAGAGCTCAATCTATACAAGAATCTGAGATTAAATGTAAGAAAGAGTTATACTTGTAAATTGTGTATTTGAAAGGTCTGAAAGCATGAAAGGGAATTCTATAAAAAGTCTAAAAAATTAGGGAAGCAATTGCCCAGTTCAGGTTGGGATTTGAAAAGAAGCACATCGTTTCACCAAATGATAACTCCCCTGTTTCCTTTTCCTTCCCTCCCTTTCACCCTCCCTCACTTCCTCCATTCCTTTCTCCCTTCCTCCTACATAGTAATTAATCCACCATCAAACATTTCTCTAATATATACTTCATATCAATCACTTTGTTGCATCCTGAGGACAAACATATTAATCATCAGCAAGTCTTACATTTGAGGATCTGAGTCTAAAGGGGACCATTTTTGTAAATGTATATAAATATTTAAAACTGAGGAATGAACTAATTGAACTATGTTTAGACGTCATGATATCACTGTTTCTTTTATTCTCCAGTGTCATTATGTTTCTGATCAAATTGTTCAAGAGAAAAGCCTTTCATAGCGTTTTGCTTCTTGCTAATATAATCACTGTTGAATCTAGGGAAGGGCCTGGAAATGCTCAATTAGTTTACTGAGCCAGAGATAAAGACATGCTTGCCTGAGAGAACTAGAAAATGTGAGTATGCATTGTATAAAAACTTGAGATGATGTCTTTGGTTCTTACTATCTCCTATGACATTTAATTCATTTCCAAATAGGCAGATTATATATTTGCACAACTCTTCTAGAGATTGCCCCAGCTCTCCCTAGCAAAGACATGAAGGTATCCATCTAGAGGCAATGAATCATCGTGATTCTGCCACTTTCTAGCTGTTTACTTCATGAGTATGTCAAATTATTATGGTAATATTAGTATCGACCTTGTAGATGTATTTTGTGTACTATTTTAGTAAAGATTTGTGAAATCATTAGATCAGTGGCTGGCACAAGACAAGCACCATTTAAGTGTTAGTGTTAAATGGTGTAGACCAGGTAAAAGGATATCCCCTTGAGTATATTTCAATCATATTGTATTCTTTGTTGGACTGCGTTTTCTTTTTTCACTGAAAGTGTGATAAACTACTGAATCTGAAGGATAAATGCCACCTGAGTTGTCTTAGAAGAAGCTGCTGCGATGATTTTCACGTGTCACGTTTGGCAGTAACCGGCAGGGAACTGGAAGACCTCACAACAGCATCAGTATTCAATCCAGTGCCTCTGTTTCAGGAAAAGCATCACAAAACAGTCCTTAGAGGAAAATCCAGTGTGAGAGTGAGGCATAAGAAGAATCCTTAGCATGAATTAATGCATGGAATCTGTCCTTATTTTACCTGTTTTGAACATGAAATTGATGAAGGGCAATAAGAAGCCAGAGGACAAGTAAGAGGAAGAAGAGAAAGAAAAACTACCATGTGCAACACTGACATTATTTTATTTAAAACTACATTTTGCCTCATTTACCTGGTTGCTTACCTGAAGCCATTATTTTTCCATATTAATTTCCTCAGCTCATAGAACAGTGACTTAGATTTAGAAATACCCAAAAATCACAAACTCTGTTTAAAATGTGAAGGTAATAAATAACAGCTATTGTAGACATCATCTGATTTTTTTTTATATCTTGGTTTATAAGAGAAGATGGTAAGTTAATACTATAATTGTAGGATAATGAAACCATGTCGAATTCTTTGAAGAACTCACTTGGAATGAATGATCCTGTAGACTTTCAGTGAAGCAAATCTAATTGTTTATTGAAATGATAGAAAAATAATGATTAAAGCCATAATTCAGAACAAAGATAATGAAATCACGGAAAACAAGCAGCCTGAGACTGTAGCTAATAAATCATATTATACCAACTTCATGATAGTACAAAAATTAATAAGACAATAAATACAAAAAAGAACATAGTAAATAATATGTGTGGCTTATGTGTTTCAGGAAGTCATTTGAGGTTCCTCGGGCATACTTTCATTGTAATGTATTATTGGAGCAAGTGATTAGCTTCTGTTTTATTGATTTCTAGTTTGCGTGATGTGTATTGAAATTGAAAGAAAGAAAAAGATAATACATCGGTCCTCAATGCATTTATATGTGAGTGTACAACCAGAACAAGAATCAGTTTGGTTCCTTCTTATCATTCATGAGACCTGTAAATATGGTGATGTAGTGGTTAGGACGGATTTTCAACTTGACTAAGTTAGATCCACCTGGGGGATTGTGGGGCACACTACTGGATATGTCTAGGTGAGTCATAGAAGTTTGGTTTTGGGGTTTCTGTCTACTCCCTTCTTTTCCCTTCTGGCTTTCCTCCCTGCTCTGCTTCCTGGAAGCCATGAACTAAACATCTTTGCTCCACCATGCCCTTCCACTGTGATGTTTCTCCCACAGACCTTTCAATCCATGAATATGAGGGGCTTTTTCCACTAATTTTCATGAATCTTTAATTTCCTTCAATAATCTGTTATGGTTTTCAATATAAAAGTCCTGCTCATATTTTGATAGATTTATTACTAAATATTTTGCTGTTTTAATTTCATCATAAATGGAATTTTCTAATAGTAATATTCGCTTAGTTTTAATATAATCCATATTCTTGAAAATTTATGAAGTAGTTATAAATATATAACTCATAATACTGCTTAATTTAAAAGTTATAGTTAACACACAGCCTTTACTTTGCATGGCATTTCTAAGTACATCACACATTTATAACCCTACTGTGAGACACCGTTTGACAAAGAGATTAATAGATCTTATTTAAACAAAAATGACCATAATGGTATATTTTGTTATGTATCTCAAGATACCAATTACAGTTGAATAGAAATTTGTTATTATGCTCCCTGGACTCTGTCTTTCCTGTAAGTTCCCATTTTCATCATAGTTGTGCTCATTTTTTTCTTTTTGATAGTTTGTGAGGCTTGAGTACATCCAAACTCTTTGTCCAGGTGAAGGAATTATTAACTGTTGGGATTCAGTAAAAGGAAATCCTGGGTCTTCCTTGAGGAGCCTACCTATTCCATGTGGATTCACACCTGTTTTGCTTATATCCATAAATTTGAAATTAAATGCAGATATCTTGTACTCTGAGTAACTGATTTAAAGATAACAGTACACAATGTATATACCATTGTTACCCCCTAATTATTGCATCTTAAAATTTTGTGTTTTTTCTCTTTAAAATAAATAAATTTGAAAAAAAAATTTGAAAGATGCAGTGTTCAATGTTTTAGTAGATACTTATGTTTCCTTGGAAAAGGAAAATGACTGGGAAGAAAAGGGAATAAGGTGAGGAGTGCTTTGTGGAATATTTTATACAACCCAGTGTTATTGCCTGACATAGCTCCCTCATCTCCTAAAGGACGCTCACATTTTAGTCCTTCCAGTGCTGTTGACATCATTCTGTGCAGAGACTTAGGTTTTAGCCTCTTCAGGTGCATTGTCAGTAATCACGCACCCTGTGTGTGTTTCATTCTTCCCAAATTAACTTTAAGCACTCATTCACTGATTTTGCCTTCCATTTACTACATTTTAATGGTCATTTTTTTTCTGTTTACTTCTTATTTATTTAATTAATTTACTTATCTATTTATGCTTACTTACTTATTAGTATATGTTTATGACACATAATGAATATACTCATTGTGGAGAATCAATAAACTTACATATCACATCTTCCTCAACACATCTTAATCTTTTTACTTCCCCTTCCCCTCCTCTTTCTTCCATCTCCCCTTTCTCCCCTGGATCTATTTCCTATCCCAGAGGTCTTATGTATCTTACTCTTATTTACTCTCAGATCAGTGATGTTGAAACATGTCTTAGATATTAATTCATATAATCCACCCACCATAATTAACTTCAACAACACCAGGTAGTTGCAGTTCTTTTTCACACGGAAAAAAATCCACTATGCATGGTATATAATTGGTAATTAATAAAATATCATTGGATACAATTAAATCAAATGGAATTAAATTTGACATAGATTACAGAATGATAGACAATGTAACTAATTTATACTTAGCAAAATTATTACAGAATGACATATAAAAATAAAAGTATACTTTTTCTTGAATTATGAAAATTAACTGCTATAGGAGAAAGAAAGTCACTGGAAATAAAAATAGTCAGTCAAGTGTAAAATTCTCCAAAGTGATGGCTAGATATTTACTGACTGTTCACACTCCTTTCCTTGTGGCAAAGCTCTTATTTACGTGTTGTAATCCAGACAATTGAAATAATCTGAGTGTTTCTCTTGAATTCCTGTAAAGACATTGTAACTTGGTTCTACATGGAAAGAGTGACTCTATATATGACTTACCCAATCTTGGCCCCCATATGATGCATCTATCCCTTCTTTTGACTACACATCAATTCCAGAAAAGCCATATGTTGAAAACCATGAGGCCACACCAGACTTAGTTCCTGGATAGCATCACAAAGGAAAATTGTCTCATCTCCGACTCATTAACCAATTAGATACTCTAAGGAATAAGAAATTAACATCTGTTATTACATTACCTTAGTCTTTTAGGGTTTATTTATTACTAGTATTTCACTGATTATAAAATATAAATATATATAATGTCTTCTGTATGTTATTAATAGGAAATTAATAAGAAATCATTTTAAAATATATTTGTATAAAACACAATCCCTGGACACAACAAAACCTATGTTAAATCCATAATTATCATTTCTACTTGGGAAGCCTATAAAGAAAGCCATATTAATCAAAAGATTTAAAAATACACATTTATGTTTGTTTTCCCATGTGTCTGCACACATACATGTGTGCACTTCTGTATGAATATTGTGTTGTTGTTTTTCACTGTATAGTTTTTCCCCACTAAACTGACCAGGATAATACTCAACAAGTAATACTTTCTTGAACATGAAAGTCAGACATTACTGAATCCAAATCCAGACACTAAATACTGTTTAATTGAGTATAGTTGGAAAGAATTTTATAACTTCCTGTAAATCGAGCTTATTGTTATGGTTTGTGTCTAGGTGGCTCCCCAAGTCTCAAGCAGTCATGGAGCTGGCCGAATCTAGCATTTGTGATTGATTCATTGTACAAGATGGCATTAATGATGTGAGTGCTGCACCCTCCCAGGGGTGGAGCTGGCATACAATATAAGGGAGGGAAGAAAGCATGTTTTCTCCACCTTTTGTGCTTTCACTCTTGTTACTTGTGGCAGCCATGAACAGCTGCCCCTCAGCCATGCCACCCTGCCTTGGGGTCAGCTGAGCATGGACTGAAACCTCCAAGAACTGTAAGAAATAAACCTTTCCTTGATTCACTTTGGGCATCAGGTATTTTGTCTTAGCAATGAGAACAAAGTAACCAAGACATATATTCAATTTGGTTACACATGAAGAAATCTGATGTGTGCTGCCTTCCAGTGTGGACATAGTCAGCTGCTGATGATTCACTTCTACTCTGGTGGAGCATTTGTTTCCAGAGCTTGTTGTGTATATTGACTCTCTTGGTGGATTGCACACCATGACAGCAGGCCTCATATCGTTTCCCTCTGATTCCAACAGGAATTTGGATTGGAAGTGTTGTTTCAATGATGTCTGAAAGTTCGATCATTTAGTCACAACACTAACTGTATTAAGCTTGGCTTTAGCACTTAAATTTTGTAAGTTTTACTTAGAATTGTTAGCATTGTATAGTGTTTGAGTCTGTGATTACCTTAGCTGACTGCCAAGGAAGTTATACGACAGCCTATTATTATCTTACTTCTGTACATCAGTTCATATTAAAATAAGAAAACACATGTTAGTTATAGTTCATCTTATCTGTTTATTGTTTAAGGAAAGCATGAAACAGTAATTGTGTTTCATCCTGAAATGGATGGTAAATTTAAGAAATATAAACTGTTAACCATATGTTACTGAATGCGAGTCTAATAAGAAGAACATGTATACTATAGATCAGACTTTCAAGTTATGTGGAAGAAGTTGTCATCAACTTACGCACCATGTGACCAAATTTCTGAATAGTCTTAATAACTATTTCAACTGTGAATGGGGAGAGATTAATGTTTGTTTACATTCATTTAGCTTTTTAAATGGAAGTATATTTAATTTTTTAATTTCTGTCTCCCCAGGAACTGGAGAATTTTCTATTATACTAGTTAGTATGTGTTGAGTTTAAGAAACAGAAAATTTAAGTTCAAATATCTAAACAAAAGTGACTTGTGGGTTTATTTCTCCTACATAACAAGAAGTATGGATCTTGTTTTTGCTGG
>RJWT010040811.1:0-12428 GCA_004365215.1 Cuniculus paca
TAACAGGGAGTGGGGAAATAACTGCCAACTGGCAGGTTTGCAGCGTGGCTCCCAACACACTTCCTCAATAAACAGAGACTTGATCGGAACCCCTTGACTTGTCTCTCTTTCTCTCTCCTGCCTTGCCTCCCTCATCTCCATGCCCTCCCCTCGAGCACCCGTTCTTTCCTAGAATCTGCAGGCAGGTTCAGTTTTTTTCTCCTTTCTTTCCCCTCTGTCTTCTTCACCAATTTCCCAAGACTTGGATCATCTTCCTTTGCCCTTCAGCCTTGCTTGTAGTATCTTTCTCTTATTTCTCTATTTTTTCCTCTTCTCCTTTTTAGATTTTCTTGCCTTAAGTAAAAGCACTCTATTGAAAGGATATTTACAGTGTATAATTTTCTGATTTGTCTTAGATTTTGTTATATAACTATAAATCTTGTACTTATGGTTAAAGGCAACAAACTCACAGTGGTCAAGTTTGTCATTTTCCACTCTGTACTTGATGCTATTGTTACTACTGATTGTGTTACTTTAGCCAAGCTGACATAGCTGTTGGGATCAATTTATCTTCTTTGTTTACCAATACTGAGACTGTCTGGGGGTCATAAACAATACCATAGTCCAGTACCAAAGAATTAGGTGATAGGGCAAATGGGTTGCAACATTTCACCCCTAATAAATTTAAAAAAGCAGGATCCTGGGACAGACTCAAAAGCCAAAAGGCAGCTATGCATAGAAGACATTTCCTACAGAGGTCACCATACTAGTAACAAAGCTGTCTACTATAAGCAATTTACAAACATCAATGCGTAAAACAAATGTAAAAATTTTAAAATGAGAACATGGAAGCAAGATGCAACCCAAGACTTCCAGCTCACCCCAGGCAAACAGAGTGGGCTATGAGAAGGAAGAAATAAAAAAACTGCCCAGCAGGACCTTCTGAAATGGTAGCAGCAGAAGTAGCAAAGCAGATGAATGAGGCTCTAGAAAAAAAAATCAGAAATAATCACAATTTATTAAAATACAATGAGCATAATGAAGGACATGATTAGTGAATCGAGAGTAGACATAGTTTAAAAACATAGATGAGCTTAGAAAAGAGGTGGAAACCATAAATGCCCAACATAGGAAAGAATGAGTCCATAAAACAGATTCAAACAGATATCCAGGAGCTTAAAAACTTGATTGAAAGTATATGCAGCAGAACCAACCAGTGCAAAGACATAATATCAGAGCTAGGAAATGAGTTTGCAGTTAGCAACTACCAAATGAAAGACTTAAAAATAGCAAGAGAACATGAAAAATCAATGCAATAGCAGCTAGATGCAAAGAATAATAACACAAGATTAATCAGAATCAATGAAAAATCAGAAGAAAGCACAAAAGACATTTTAAAAGTGTTCACAGAAGTAATGGCAGAAAATTTCCCATCCCAAGCAAGAGAAAAGAATCTGACATATCAATAATGAAGCATATAGAACCCAATTAGCCATGATGAGAAAAAACCCTACACCAATTCATATAATAGTGAAGATTACAGAAATCCAACACAAGAACAGAATACTAAAAGCTGTTAGAGAAAAGAAACAAATCACCAGGCTGGGGATCTAGCTCAGTGGTCTAAGCGCCTGCCCGGCAAGTACAAGGTCATGAGTTCAATCCCCGGTGCTGCAAAAAAAAAAAAAAAAAAAAAAAAAAAAAAAAAAAAAAAAAAAAAAGAAAGAAAGAAAAAAAGAAACAAATCACCTATAAAGGAAAACCCATTGGAATCACAGATAACTTCTCAATACAAACCCTTAAAGCATAACTTGGAGTGAAGAACCCCAAATCATTATCCTTCAAAACTGATAGAGCAGTAAGATACTTCCATGATAAAGAACATCTGAAGAAATTCATGAATGCCAAACCAGCACTCCAAAATGTTCGGAAAGACATTCTAGAGATAACAAAGATTACAACTCCATGAACCCCCAAGAGAATTAATCCATCAGGCAAAGCAAACAATAAAACAGAGGGAGAAAAAAGGGAGCCAATAACAGGAAAATGACATGACAAGTACAAGTCGATACATATCAGTTATAACCATCAACATTAATGGTCTCAATTCACCAATCAAAAGACACAGACTGGCAGAATGGATCAAGATGCAAGATCCAGCAATATGCTGCATACAAGAAACACATTTAATTCCAAAAGAAATTCATAGACTGAAAATCAAAGGATGGAATAGGAACCCAGAAAAAAAGCAGGAGTAACTATTCTAATTGCAGACAAAGTGGATTTCAATAAATGCAAAGGAACCAAAATTATCCCCAGACTGATTAAGACAGACAAAGAAGGTTACTATATCCTTGTAAGGGGAACAATCCAAGAGATAGAGATAGCAATCATAAATATATATGCATCAAATACCAGTGTACCCAACTACATAAAAAGAATTAATGGACATGAAAAATAAAATAACCACAATACAATTGTAATGGGAAATCTCAATACCGCACTGTCATAAACAGACAGATCAACAAAAAGCCAAAAATGAAATTAGAATTGAACCAAACTTTTGAACAAATGGACTTAGTAGATGTCCACAGAATGTTCTACCACACAACATCAGAATATACATTCTTCTCACCACACACAGAATGTTCTCCAAAATACACCACATACTAGCTGATAGAACATGCTTAAATAAATGCAAAGGAACCAAAATTATTCCATGCATATTATTGCACCATAGTACAATGAAACTGGAAATCAATGACAAAACTTCATAAACACATGGAAATTAAATGACATCCTCCTGAAAAACCAGTGGGTCACAGATGAAATTAAGAAATTAGACAGTTTCCACAATTAAATGATAATGCCGGTCCAACATACTGGAACTTATGGGATGCAATAAACAGTCACACGAGGGAAAGGTGTAGCAGTAAATTCCCACACAGAAATATCAGACCTGAAACAAATGGACTTAGTAGATGTCCTTGAAGTAGTCCATCCCACAACATCAGAATACAGATTCTTCTCAAAAGCACAGCAAACTTTCTTGAAAACAGAACACATACTAGCTCATAGAACATGCTTAAGTACATGCAAAGGAATTGAAATTATCTCATGCATATTATAAGACCATCGTGCATGCCTGTAATCTCAGCACTTGAAATGCGGAGGCAGGGGGATCACTGTGAGTTTGAGACCAGCCTAAGTTACAAAGTGAGCTCAAGGCCAGCCTGAATTGCATAGTGAGACCCTGTCTCAAAAAGACAAAAACAAAAACAAAACAAAATTATAGTTATTTTTCAGATGACACAATACTCTACAAAAGACCCCAAAAACTCCACCAAAAGACTTATAAAATTAATAACCAAATTTGGCGGTGTAGCAGGATACAAAATCAATGTTGAAAAATCAATAGCATTCCTGTACACAAATAACAACTCACTGAGAGAGTAATTAAGGAAACAATACTTTTCATAGTAGCATTAAAAAATGAAACATTTAGGAATCAATCTAATGAAGTGAAAGACCTACACACAGAAAACCACAGTATTGTGAAAGAGGAGAGTGAAGAGGATATCAGAAAATGGATAGATATCCCCTGCTCTTACATAGGCAGAATCAATACAGCAAAAATGGCCATACTTCCAAAACTGTTCTACAGACTTAATGTAATCTTAATCAAAATATCAATAGCATGCTTCACAGAACTAGAGAAAACAATCCTAAAATTCATATGGAACCAGAAGAGACCTAGAATAGTAAAAGGATTTCTGAGCAACAAGGGCAATGCAAGGGGCATCACAATCCCCAATTTGAAGTTACACTACAAAGCTACAGTAATAAAAATAGCATGGTACTGGTGTTAAAAAAAAAAAACCAAAAAACTCAGACCTGAGAATTGATGGAACAGAATAGAAGATGCAGAAACAACTCCAAGTACATTCATCTACTATATCTTTGACAAAAGGGCCAAATTCATTCACTGGAAGAAAGCCTCTTTAATAAATGATGCTAGGAAAACTGGCTTTACCTAAGCTGAAAATAGACCCTAGTTTCATATCTCTCACTATGCATTAAACTAAATCAAAATTGAGCAAAGACCTAAATATTAAAAACAGAAACAATGAATCTGCTGGGAGATAGAATAGGTAAAACCCTGTGTTTTGGTTACTTTTCTTTGTTGCTGAGACAAACACCTGACACCCAAAATTAGGGAAAAGAAGGTTTATTTAGCTTACAGTTCTGGAGATTTCAGTCCATAATCAGTTGGCTCCAAAGCGGAGTGGCACGGCACTGGGGCAACACTTCAAGGCAGCAGCCAGAACAAAAGAGAGAAAACGCAAGCCTCTTCTCTACCCTTCCATTATACCCAGGCCACCACCAGCCCCTTCCCAGGGTGGGTGTAGCACTCACAGAACATCCTTGCCCTCCTTTGCACAGGATGAGGATATTTACAAAGAACCCTGGCTCCCTGCTGAGTCTCTCAGTTAAACTTCTAAACTGTGCAAGTTGACACAGTGTATTAACCATAACACCCTGGAAGGTGTAAAGGAAGACTTATGAACAAAATGTTGATCCCACAAGAAATATTACAAACAATCACAACTGGGATCACATCAAATCAAAAATCTTTTCCACAGTGGGGCGGGAAACCACCAACAGAGTAAAGAGACAACAGAATGAAAATTTAAAAAAAATTTTTTTTACCAGTTATTCCTCAAAGGACTAGCATCTAAAATATATAAACAACAACAACAAAAAAACCCCAGGCTCCCCAAATATAAAGACCTAGTCCAAAAATGGGCATCTGAAACAGACACTTCCCAGGTGAAAAGGTACAAATAGAAAAATATGAAAAAAAAATGTTCACCATCACTGGTCACTGGACAAATGTAACTTAAAACAACACTGACATTCCATCTCACTACGAAAGAAAGTCTATCATCAAGAAATCAACCAATAACAAATGCTGGCAGGGCTGTGGAGAAAATGAAACTCTTCTCTACTGTTGGTGGGAGTGTAGACTGGTACAACCACTGTGGAAATCAGTGTGGAGATTCCTTAAAAAACTAAAACTAGCCGGGCGTGGTGGCTCACACCTGTAATCCCAGCACTCGGGAGGCTGAGACAGGCAGATCATTGTGAGTTCGAGACCAGCCTGGGCTACAAAGTGAGCTCAAGGCCAGCCTGAATGGCATAGTGAGACCCTGTCTCAAAAACAGGGCTGGGGATCTAGCTCAGCAGTCTAAGCGCCTGCCCGGCAAGTGCAAGGTTGTGAGTTCAATCCCCGGTGCCGCAAAAAAAAAAAAAAACTAAAACTAAAGCTTCTAGTTGACCCAGCTGTTCCCCTCCTAGGTATCTTTCAGAAAGAGTTAAAAGCATCACCACAGTGATATATACATACCTGTGTTATAGCAGCATAATTTATGATAGGTAAATGTTGGAAACAGCCCAGATGCCCATCAACAGGTAAATGGAAAAAGAAAATGTGGTATTTATAAACAATGGAGTACTGCTCCACCAAAAAGGATAAACTTGAGTCATTTGTAGGAAATTGGATGCCCCTCATAATCAAAGTAAAAGAAACAAGACACAAGTTTATGTATCACATTGTTTGTGTGAGAAACCTACAAGGTAAACAAGAGGATAATGGAGGGCAGATATTGGCAAGCAGGAAGAACATGTTCAAATATGAAGGGAAGAAAGGAGGGAGGAGGGGAAAGAGAAGGAAGGGAAAAGGAAAAAAATGGAAACAATCTTTTGTAAATGGGGAGGGGAAGAAGAGTTGAAGGGAGAGGAGGAGAATGTGGAAAAAAAGAATTAAGATATATAAAGATACAAATTCCCTATGATGAATGTGATCAAAATGTGTGACATGTATGTACTAATAAGGAATATAAAATTTTTTATTTTTTATTTTAAAGAGGATAAAACCAAGAAGATAAAACAGAATAAAACCAATCAGAACAAAACAGAGTAAGTGATATAGGACTTCAGAACATTACAAAGTCAGCAATAGTTACCATAATGCCCTTTGTTGTCTTCAAAATAGCTGCAGATACCTTCGGACACAATAAAAATCAAACAGAACAGAATAGAATAGAAACAATAAAAACAAAACAATGGATACAATAAAGGACTTCAAAACAAGAAAATAGTAAATTCAATATATCTTGCTATCTTTGAAATAGCTGCTCATGTCATCGGATATAACATAATCAAACAAAGCAAAAGAGAATAAAACCCAACCCAACAAAACAGGAACAATGTAGGACTTCAGAGGGAGACTACAGGGAATCAACAATGGCTACCCCCCTAGATGCCATACTGCGTACCACTATCCTCTGAACAGATAAATCAGACCACGGGCCCTAGACCTGCAAGGTCAGTGAAACACCAATGCACCACAGGCATCCAACTGCATTTCACCCCCATAGCTATCATCACAGGCTATGTTTCTCTGGATCAGTCAGTCACTTACGGGGGGGGGGGGATTGGTACTTCTTGTTTGCCAGCGGGTGAGCTGGAAGGGGCTGGGATCTGGCTGTACCACTGCTGGGGGTTACGTGTGTATGGTGCTGGTTCAGGCAAGGTGGGGCTTGTCCGTCCCCCCCCACCCCCGTAGTCGCAGTGGTGCAGACTCACGGGGAAAGGCTTGGCTCTGGGTGTCCCTTCTCTGGCAGCCGCCCGCACATCAAGAATATAAATTTTTTTTTTCTTTTTGCAGCACCGGGGATCAAACTCACAACCTCGCACTTGCCAGGCAGGCACTTAGTCCACTGAGCTAGATCTCCAGCCCTTGTGTTTTTGAGACAAGGTCTCACTATGCCGTTCAGGCTGGCCTTGAGCTCACTTTGTAGCCCAGGCTGGTCTCGAACTCACAACGATCCGCCTGTCTCAGCCTCCCAAGTGCTGGGATTACAGGCGTGAGCCACCACGCCTGGCGCCACCACAGCTTTATCTATTACCTGGCATCTTGCTGCATGTGTTACCCATTTCCACTCCAGGCACCACTGAGATTGTGGAAGTGGGGAGCTAGGGCTGGGGGTGTAATTTGGCAGTAAAGCACTTGTTTACCATGAGAGGTCCTGGGTTCAATGTCCAACCCTGAAACTAAAATTATGAGACTACCTCTGCTTAATACTAGCAAACAACCCCGCCAAGAATAGGACTAGACATCTCCTTTATACTTCTGAGCACACAACTATCTCTAGGCTCACACACTCAGCCAGGCTGTCAAAACTACAGTGGGGCTGGGGATATAGCTCAGCTGCACAGTGCCTGCCTGGCAAGCATGAGGTTGGGAGTTTGATCCCCAGTACCAAACAAACAAAAAACTATACAGGAATATACTATATAGCAATGTCATACCCAAAGAGAAAAGTCAAGTCAGTCACCTCTAAAAGTTATCCTGGGTGTCTTAGGGCTTTCATAACCCATCCAGTGTTGGGAAATAAGCCCAGAGGAAGTACACTCACCAACTTACCAAGAAATCCCATATGACCATCCTGATGGTAGAAACACCTCTTCAGATAATAATTTATATACTTATTCTGCCACACTTTGTGAATAGAAAAATGTCCACATTCAGATAAAGCAGTACACAAAACATCAACTGAAACAGCACTAATTTAGAGGAAAAAAAATAAACTTTCAACTCTGTACATATTGTGATGGTTTGTGTCCAGGTGGCCCCACAAGCCTCATGCAATCTTGGAAGTGGCTGAATCTAACATTTGTGATTGGTTCGTTGTCTAGTGCTGGGATTGGTGGTGTGTGTGCTGCACCCGCCCAGGGGCGGAGCCGACATACAATGCAAGGTCAGAAATGGAAGCTGTTTTTCTCTTTTGCGCAGTTTGTTGTTGCCATTTGCAGCTGCCATGAATGGCTGCTCCCTCAACCATGCCATCCTGCCTTGGAGCCAGCTGAGTATGGACTGAAACCCCCAAAACTGTAAGAATTAAATATTCCCTTCCCTAACTTTGGGTGTTGGGTATTTTGTCTCAACGAGAGAAAAGTAACCAAGACACATATAGACACATCAGTTGAACACTATGACCTGTTCCTTACCTGTGACCTTTATGTATACCAAGAACTATTCCTAAGACTCCTTACCAGCAATTCTGAAAAGTTGAAGTTCTATTCAGTCTCACTATTTGGGTCCCTCCAGAATCCACACAGAAGAGAGCTCTCTGGGGAAGGTAAAGAAATCTACTGATTCATTTGGGTTTTGGTTCTGAGTTTTGTACTAGGGGAATCAAACCTTATGTTTTATGCACACTAGGTAAGTGCTCTACCCATGAGCTACGTTCCTGGCCCCTACCTCAGAGTTTTTAACCTTGGCTAGGGAACCCTGAATTAGAGAGAGAGAGATGAGTAACTTACCAGTCAGTATGGCTGAAATTATAAATGTAAACTTTTATACTTCTTAGAAACACCCAGAAAGTTTTGATTCACTTGCTATCTTCATAACTAAAGAACCATCACATAACTTTACAATATGTCCTGGCTTCAAAAGGAGGCATCTAATACTTTCTATTGTTTCTAGGTAAATAAGATGAAAAGAAAAATATCTTTAAAAAATACAGAGTCCTGCCCCCACGTGCACAAAAGTTGCCATTGGGGACGCTTCCCACCAGAAACCAGCTGCCCGCACATCAGTCACCATCAGGGATGCCTCCCACCAGTAACCAGCTCAGGTCCCAGAAGCAGCAGCTAGCCCTGCCCCTGCATGCACACCAACTACCATGGGGGATGCTTCCCAGTGCAGGCTGGGAAAAGCAGCAGCCAGCCCTGCACCAGTGCACCCAGTGGACACCATCAGATACCTGAAGACAGCACTGGCCAGGAGAACCAGTCAGTCACATCAGTCACACTTCAGGGAAATTGTAGACAACAAGGAGAGTACCTGGGACCCCACTACCCACTTGTCTGGAAGAACCCAGGAAAATGTCAAGACAAACAAACAAAAGACAGTCTCTGGCCTCTAACCCATGCAGAGCAAGTCCAGATGATGTAAACTTGGAAAAGATCGGGAGTTGCACACCTAAAGTTTCTGAAGTGATGGAAACTGAAGTAAAGAAACAAGTTCATGAGGCTAAAAAAGAAATTAGACAAAAATACTATCTCAGGTAAAATAAGAAATGAAAAACATAATAAAAGAATTGCTGAGCATCTCTAAAGAAGACATAAACAAAAAAAAAATAGAGGAGCATAGGAAAATGAGGGAAACCTTGAACGAACAATATAAGAAAGATTTAGAATGCATGAAACATACTCAAAGAGATATCCAGGAAATTAAAGGCCCCAGTGAAAGCTGGCAAAACTGCTTGAAAGAAACTGAAGATAAACTTTCAGACCTTGAAGACAAGTTTGTAGCTTATGATCACAAAAGGAAAGATCTCTTAAAAATAACAAAGAACCAGGAAATAATGATTCAATGGCTGCAAGATGATGCAAAGAAAAATAATTTAAGAATAATAGATGTCAGTGAAAAAGTAGGGGTAAACACAAATGAAGAAAGTCTATTTACAGAAGTAATAGCACAAAACTTCCCAAGCATTGGCAAAGTACGTGACATACAGATAAGCGAGACATATAGAACTCCAGCTAGTCATAACCAAAATAAATCTACACCTAGACATATAATCAAGATCCCAGAAATTCAGCACAGGAACAGAATATTAAAAGTTGTTAAAGAAAAGAAACAGATCACCTATAAAAGAAAATCCATCACAGCAGACTTCTCAACACAAACCATCAAGTCAAAAAGAGATTGAAGTATTTCAAGTCCTGAAAGAAAACAACTTCCAACCCAGATTGATGTACCCTACAAAACTGTCTTTCACAATTAATGGAGACACAAGATACTTCCATGACAAAGAACAACTGAAGGAATTCATGACTGCCAAAACAACCCTACAAGGAATACTTAAGGATATTTTAGAAAGAGATAAAAAAGACCATGGTTTCAGGAAGAGCAGCAGAGGGGGATCACCACGTTGGGCAAGCAATTGAATAGAGGGGGAAAGTAGGCAGCCAACAGCAGGAAAATAGCAAGGCAGAGATGAGCCAGTACATGTTGGCCATAACCATTAATGTAGATGGCCTCATCAATTTAAAAAAAAACAACAAAAAACAAATCACAGGCAGAGTGGATCAGGAGACAGGATCCATCAATGTGCTTTATGTAAGAAACACATTTAACTCGAAAGGAAAGTCACAGACTGAAAGTCAAAAGGAGAGAGAACAATGCCCTATGCGACAGGGAACCAGAAAAAAGTAGAGGTAGCTTGCCCATCAGCTGCAGAATGGATAAGAAAGATACGGCTGGTTTTTTTTTTTTTTTTTTTTTTTGGTACCAGGGACCAAACTCATGACCTCATGTCTGACAGGCAGGCACTGTGTCACTGAGCTATATCCCCAGCCCAGATATGGAATTTTTATACAATGGAAAGCTACTCAGCTATAGAGAAAGATAACCTTGAGGCTCTTGTAGGTAAATGGATACAACTTGAGATCACGCTCATGGGTGAAATGGTTCAGAGTCACATGGGTGAACATCATGTTGTCTCCCTAGTATAAAAAACTAAAGAAATTACTGGGATCCAAAATGCAAAATAGATATTGTGAAAGTGAAAGGGGAGGAAATGTCTAAAAAGGGAAGGCAGCGGCCATTGTTAATCTATTACTTTGTTTTAAAGCCCTGTATTGTTTTCATTGTTCTGTTTGGTTTTATTGTTTTGTTTTGCTTGACTTTATTATATTTGATGGTATGGGTAGCTATTTCAAAGACAACAAAATATGATAGCCATTATTGATTTCCTATTATCTTGTTTTGTATTGCTTTTGTTTTGATTGGTTTTATTCTGTTCTGTTTGATTTTGTTATGTCTGATGGTATGGGCAGCTATTTTGAAGATAACGAGGCATTATGGTAACCATTGTTGATTTCCTTTTATCTTATTTTGAAGTCCTGTATAATGTTCATTGTTTTGACTCTATTGTTTTATTTCATTTGGTTTATCTTCAAAATAAAAAATATATATATTATATATATAAACACAAACATAGGCTGATTACACTCAAGGTTTGACAGTATGAGACTTGGAATCTATGGTCCTAGTCACTTGGCTATGTCAAATAAAAAACTAGCTTTATGAAATTTTCTATACCATAATGATGGGATTTCTGATTATAACAAGTGTTTGCTTTTCTCTACTGCATTTTCAACATGGTCTTAATACTCCTTTTGTCATTGATTATTTAATGATCAAATGATGATTCTGTATTAGGAAAGCACAGAATTCCAGTGGCCAACCCATCCTCTAGAGGCAGGTGACCAAATGTGGAAAATGTCAAATCCTGACACATTGCCCCAAGCCTGGCTCCCAAGGATCCACACTGCACTGTGCACCCAAGGTCCTCCACACTGAATCTGTGTTAAACACACACACACACACACGTGAATGGATATACGGTAGAAAAGAACACTTGTTTCTTCTCACTAAAATCAGAGAACTATTAAGGGCTGTACTCACCATTACCATTCAAGTCGCTCATCTAGAAGGAAATGCCATTATATCACAGCATATTTTAAAAGATAAAAATGTTTCAACTACAGAATATTTTTGGATTTGATAATCTACCATGAACTCAGAAATGTTTTTTAAAAGAAACACGTTTTGAGTTTTTAAATAGAAAAATAACAAGAGATATAAAGGTATGTTTATCATTTAAAAGGAAAAATAAGAGACCAGGAATATGCAAATGATAAGTAATCAACTGAACACCCAGAGCCAAGCCTTTCCCCATGAGTTGTGCCACTGAGGGCTGCGTGGGGCGGGGGGGGGGGGAGCAGAGAACAAACCCCACCTGGGTACCAGCACCACGTGTGGGCTGCTGCCAGAGTGGGGCCAGCCAGACCCAAGCCTCTCCCCATGAGTCAGTTCCATTCACCGACTGTTGGGGAAGAGAATAAGGCCCCACCAAGAAGCAAGGTCCTCCTGCAAACCAGTGCCACGCATAGGCCACCCCCAGCAGGGGTACAGACAGATCCCAGCCCTTTCTAGCTCACAGACTGGCAAACAAGAAATACCAACCACCCCGACCCCCTGCCCCACTAAGCAACCAGCTGATCAGGAGAAACACAGGATGTGATGATATGGATGCCTGTGGTGCTTTGGTGTTTCACTGACCATGCAGGTCTAGTGTCAGTGGTCTGATCATCTGTTCAGAAGATAGTGGTATGCAGTGTGGCATGTAGGGGAGGGTCTCCTTCTGAGGGTGGTAGCCATAGTTGATTCCCTATAGTCTCATTCTGAAGTCCTATATTGTTTGTTGTTTTGTAGGGTTGGGCTTTATTCTCTTCTTTTGTTTATGTTATATCTGATGGCATGAGCAGCTATTTCAAAAATAGAAGATAAGCCGGGCATGGTGGCGCACTCC